>CAKALU010040340.1:0-39087 GCA_916700995.1 Hozukius guyotensis
AGTGGAGCAGAAGAGAGTTTAGCTTTGAGAATATCAATTAAATGTACGGTGGAAGTTGCAGTTTGTTCAGAAATGTGTCTTGTTTCCTGCTGCTGAGTGGAGTGACGGGGATTAACTCTGGAGCGAGTAACGTTATCGACTCCGGCCAAGGATACCAAAACTACGGTGTCTCTCCTGTGTCTTCTGACCGCGGTCGGGAGGCTGAAGCAGGAAAAGTTAACACTAAGATCAACATCGGCCGGGCCTTCCATTCATGGAGGGTCCTTCGTTTGGTCAGCTAACATTACTGCTAAGCAGGTGAAATATAGAGTGATATTGTGGTTTTAGCTGCTAATGTTGCTAACGTTAAACAACATGATGCCTGTCAACCAAGTTCAGTCTCGGATGTGTTGCCTCACTGTTTTGACCGATGCTCGCTCGCGTCTACGTAGTGCGAGCACAAGCAACAAGCCGCTGACTGTCGTCGACTTAACGGCCACAGCTGTCACTGTTAACCAGCGATTGCTGATTCTTACATCTGGCCCCCCTTTAATGGCAGCCATGGCGCTCCTTACCTCTATAATAAAACACTGGTATTACAACCATTCAGCAGAGACATGCTGCTGCCTGGAGTACTGTACTTCCTCATGTTAAATGGAAAGTGTATTGTTTTTCAGAACCTGACTTTATTATGCAGCAATCAATAGCGTTTCTTGGGGGCACCTCTACATTTTCCATTGTGCTGAGAGTCAGTAAAGAGAAAACAAAGTCAATGACTAGCTGGGGACATGTTATTTATTTACATTGCATTTTGTAAGAATGGGACTACTGGGTATACAAATCCAATAGCTGTGGAATTGTACAATTACATTAGGAGGAAACACAATGCATTAAAAAAAAAAAAAAACCTGAATATTTTAGCCAGAGCAGCCATATGTCGGATTTGTCATGGTCTCTGTATATAAGAAGTAGACGTAGTCACCGTGACGTCACCCATTGATTTGTGGACTGTCGTTCTGAAGCCTTGAGTTTGGCTTTTTGGCCGTCACCATTTTGGTTTTTGGCCGTCTCAGTCGTGTTTTTTAGCAACAGGAAGAGACACAAGAGGGTGGAGCTAAGTACAACCGAACGCCGAATGCTGAGTTAGACTTTTTTAGGCGACCAAAATGTTACAATTAACTTTCATGAACTGAAAACACACTGTGAAAGGGTTAAAGTTCTAAGACGAAAACACGGACAACTCCCAGACCGGACAACGCCGTGGTAGCGACGTGTCGATCACAAGGTAGCCACCCCCTAAAGCATCCCCTGCTTTATGGTCTATCTGACTCTAAATGGGACCATCATTTACTAAATGAACATCATGATGTATTGAAGAAGACTTGAAACTAGCGATTGAGACCATAAACTCATGTTTACAATGTTTACTGAGGTAATAAATCAAGTGAGAAGTAGGCTCATTTTCTCATAGACTTCTATACAATCAGACTTCTTTTTAGCAACCAGAGGAGTCGCCCCCTGCTGGCTGTTAGAAAGAATGCAAGTTTAAGGCACTTCAGCTTCACTTTTCAGACCCAGAGGTTTCCCACTGGATTTTTGCTACAGTAGGGAAGAAAGAGACAAGTATTTGAGATGGCTGCATTTAGGTATCTGTATTCCACCGTCCTGTTTTGCAGCTGTTGGTGATTTTACCGTTAGTACACCCATAAATAGCAGCATTTAGCTGAGTTGGGTATACTGCCAATACTTTGACTTTGCATAATCTCTGCCACTATTACACAACTCACTCGCTCAAGTTTATTCTTGCTTAATCCGATTAAATGAATACAAAGGTTTGGATTAATGCTGGTAAACCACCAAATGGAACAGGTTATACTGCCGAACTTAGAGACTATCGTTGTCAAGGCTTTTTCTTGACACATATTTTTTTGTGTGAGCTAAAATCTGTTGCATCAGCATCTGGCTAACACTTAAATGAGTTCCTTACATATTCCAGGTGATATTTGGAGTGTGAGCTTCATACTTGACGATGACAAGTTACAACACTGAGAAATGGTTGACCTTTTCAAGCTGTACAGAAAGCCGCATGGCCCCAGTTAACTGAATAACCACCATCCTCTCTGTCTCTCCACAGCAACAACTTGTCATTGGAGTTAATTGAACACTTACAACATGCGAAACACTGTCTGGGTGCCTTTAAATTAAACAGTGAACTTTATAGTTAATAATTCTGACCTGTGCATCGACGTAAATGCTTCTTGCCTATATGCAGTCAAATTATAGGAAAATGATAAGGTAAGAGTTCAGATACACTCTGAACAGGTTGCCAGTCTATCACAGGGCTGGCACACTGCATAGACAAACATACAGTATTCACTGGGGGGAAACCAGAGCAGCTATAGAGGAAACACCACGCTAACACAAGGGGGAAACACAAACTCTACACAGAGAGGCCTCAGTTGGCCGGCAGGTCCAAACCCGGTACCTGCCTCACGTGAGGCAAATGGGCTACCCAATAGGCTTGCCGCGGCAGTCGGTGTTACATGATGTTTGGGCAGACATTGATTACATAACTTACCCACCGCCCCAACCGTCGTTTGGCTTTTTTTATAGAAATAAAACCCATGTAGTTCATTCTGGCGTATCAGCGCCGTGTTGTCAATACATAGTCGGACGACGGATGCTACAAACTGAAAGTGAAAGTGTCTGTTCCGTACGGAGTCTCAGCTCAGAGTAGCAGGAGTCAGACTTCACACACGGGACGAGAGAGAGTTGACAGACAAGACGATGGCGGAGGATTTGGTGTCGAAGCGAAAAGCAAAAGAGCCTATTTGGCAATATTTCAGATATAAACCCGATGCTATCAGGGAACTATAAAGGAAGCAAACATATTTACTTGTTTTAAGATGTCTGCGTTAGTTAGTGCATTAGTGTGCAGATCTGTGATGCACACTAAAGTATCAAGTGGTTATTATCCAACTGCCATAAACGTCTTAATTAACTTGGGTCTACTTTGAGTGGTCTGTGATTTGGTAGACTGAATTAGGGAATAAATCCTGTTTCACACATGCACAATGAATTTAAAGCATAGGTCCACAATAATTAAAGGATACTCTTTTATGATTTCTCAAATCTTCCTCAATGATTAACAGTGTTCAGTGCATCCTAAAGCTGGGCATACACTGTACCATTTTAGAAATGTTGTTGTGTGATTCCTACTCCGATGAGTAGATCGTTGGCGATGTAAAGCCAAAGCTCACGATTTATGTGCTCAAACTGTACGGTCCGATCGTCAGCCATGACCTGAGCGCTCACATTGTACGTGTGAAAATGAAAAAAAACAAACAAAAAAAACATGGCTCATGAGGACCATTCTGGCTGTTGACAGTTGTCAATAAAGATTGGTTTGGAAGCTCCGAGGCGCTGACGTTGGGGAATCGGCTCGTGGCTCTGCTTAAACTGTGCGAGAGCCTGTGGACGGCCGACCAAAATTTCTGACATGTCAAAAATTCATCCCACTGTCCGACAGTCGGTTGGGAGGAGTTAATCTGTCCTCTGTCCTCCCTGTCCACTGCACGGCAAGCGACGTCTGACGAAGCTGAAATTCCGTATGACTCTAAAATGAGTCGTGCGGCTCAAAATTCGGGCCAGAAACTAGCTAAAATTGAAGAAATGGGGTCTTTTTTTAAATTAAAAGGTATAATATGCAAGACTTTCCTAAAAAAAACAATGTATAGACTGATACAAAAATTATCCCTCTCAATCTTTACTTATGTCCCACTAGAAGTGTGTGACGGTGTCTGTTTCTGCAAAGACCCTGCAGCCCTCTGCCTGGATTTTCCCTTTTCTTCTTATTTTGCTTTAGTCTGGACGCTTCTGGGCGTCAGCAAACAGCCGTTTGGGCCCCACGTGGGGGTGTAACCCCCAGCCAATAACAGCACGCAGGGTGTGCAGGGTGCGCAGGGTGTGCAGTCCGTTCAGGCGGTCAAACAACGCCGCTTTGTCACGCCCCTCGGCTTCTGCTACCGAGGCACAAGTCCTTCAGCTCGGTCGGATACAAAGCGGCCGTATTTCACGGATGAGAACGGGTTGTGTTATGTGCTTGTGTTCCAGTGATCCTCCTGCTGCTCTGCCTCTCATCTGCTGTGTGCAAGTGCTGCTATGATCCGTGTGTGTCAGTAGTTTGACCGAGAGCAGCGCTGAGCCACACACACACACACACACAGACAGACTTCGGCTGCATTCATTCAAAATCCGGCAACTCGGTTCCTTCCCACAGTATTGTGCTGGAGTTAGTCGCGTGTTTATTTGTGTTTTACAACGTATTGGCCATGAAACAATCAGAAAATGATGTTATATTTCTCTGATTTGCTGCTTTATTCTCACTAACACTGCTCTCTCTCTTTAGTCACTCTATTGCTCGCTCTACCATCACTGCTCTCTCTCTCTCTCTCTCTCTCCCTCTCTCTCTTGTGGAGCCGAGGAGGAGTGGCCAACTTTGAATGTTGTGCGTTTACCAACAGGAACAGACAACGGGTACATATTATACCTTTAAGAAAACAACCACACCTAAAACAACAACAAAAATGCCGCCTTATAGTCATTATAGATTATATAAAAAAAATCATAATGATTCCACTACAGTTTCTATTTTTTAATATGCAATGCAAACTCATGAGTCTCAATTCTCATTTTAAGCTACCTGGAAAAGAGCATTAACACAAATTAATGTCACATGAAAATAACCTGCTTTTACACCTGAGCTGGACTTAATTAGCCGGAGTCACAACAGCCTGGCGACTTGAAGAAGAGGGAGTCACCAACAACCCAACAACACAAGATAGTTGGGCTTAATCCTACAGGAATTTCAGCACGCACACACACCCCCAACCACCCACGCACACACACAAACGCACACACGCACACACACACACACACACACACACACACCAACCCACGCACTCACACACCCACACAAAAACAACCATCTCCCTCGCTACAGTGACCTTATAATGCTGCACATCCCCTCATCACCTTGTGCTCGTGTGCTCGTGCGCACACACACACACACACACACACACACACACACACACACACACACACACCTCCACATACGCCCACAATGATGCGCTGAGCCCCACTTCCTGTGTGACCGTATATGGAGGCAGCTTCCTCTAGAGCACAGTTGCCAGGGTGACAGGGAGAAGTAGGGATACATGAACACAGACAAGAAAGACTTGCTGGAAGACTTGCTGATTGCAGGCTGATTCATCCTGCTCTTGGAGCAAAGACAGGATTCACAGACATTAACCAAATCAGTGTCGTGTAGAAGGACAAATACTCCTACACACACACACACACACACAGAGAGAGAGAGAGAGAGAGAGAGACTCTTAGACACACTTGTATACACACACACACATACATACATACATATAGCTGGCTGCTCCACCACAGCTGTTCAAATGTTGCCTTAGATACTATTCTTGACACATACACACATGCATGTTTGGTATCAACACACGCACGCACACACACACACACACACACACACACAAACACACATTGAGCTACCTTGTTGATGATGTGCTGCTGCTGTTGGAACTGTTGTTTGTGTTTCTCCAGGAACTGCTGGTGTTGCTGCTGGACCACCAGCTGCTGCAGGGCTTGGGCCTGTCCACATTGCTGCTGGGGCAGAGGGGCTGACTGGGTTCTTCCAAGGGGACGGTGGCCACGAGCAAGTTTGGAGACAGAGGGGGATGGTAGCTGGAGGCCGGCCAGACCAACTGCGGTAAACACAGAGTGGTCACAGGAGAATATTATTGGCAATTTTTAACTTGCTTTTGACTACACTTCATTTGCCAGCTTCCTGTGGTTAAGAAAGTAAGAAAAAGTAACCGCCGGAAAACAATCAGAAAATAACGTTTTATTTCTCTGATTCGCTGCTTTGTTCTCACTAACGCCGTTCCCTCTCTTCAGTCACTCTGTAGCTCAGTCAGCCATCGCTGCTCTCTCTCTCTGCGCGTTGAGCTGTGGAAGTGTGGCCAACTTTGAATGCGGATTGTTTACAAAAAGGGAACCGACAACGGTTACACACTTTACCTTTAAAGAGTCAAGCTATTTAGCTTAGAAATAACTACTGACAATATTTACACTATAACTTAAAAACAAGAAGAAGAAGAAATTAGTCTTGTGCTGCAAGTCATTGATTTGAATCAAGCAAAATGATACTGTCACTTATATACTGTCCCATTACCAAGATTAATCTCTGCACATGTGTTAAAATGTGGAGTCCCCACAGCCCTACTGATAGTAAAAACATAAAGAACTCTTTATTATTATGGCATAATATTAATACTAATAAGACACCAACTACTAATTGTTAAGAGGTAAGGGAAATGAATGTTGCAGTGAATACTGACCCATTGGATTGTGGCTCTGCTCCAGCAGTACCATGTGTTGGAGAAGGGGGTTGTGACCAGCGGTGGCCCCTCCGGCCCCCTCCCTGTCCAGAGCTGAAGATGCCAAGTAGGAGGGCAGGTGGGCGGTGGGCAGGAATGGAGGGGTCAGAGGAATCCCCTGCTGTAGCCCAGCTAATGCCAGACGACTCTCGCCATCTTGGTGTGCTGACACCACCTACAAAGACAGAGAGAGAGAGAGAGACACACAAGGAGGGAGAAGGAAAGTGGCAGGCAGATGGACAGAGACAAAGAAGGGACAAATGAGACAGAATGGGAGAAAGAGAAGCAGACATGTACCTTCATGCCAAAAAATAATTGATAAGAGCCGTTTCGCAAACTAGATATTCTCTGGTGCAATGAGTAATGCTGTATTGTGTCATTAGAATATTGTGCATCGACTGTACTCACGGCGCTAGCAGGGCCTGTGGCTGGCAGTCCCAGGGTGATGTTGGGCAGAGAAGGGGAGGTGTAGAGAGAGAGCTGGCTAACCGAACCTTCCCTTGCAGCCAGCCTCTGAAGCAGGGAGGCCTGAACACGCACGACCACACAATATTACATTAAATACTCAGAGTTTAGTCACAGAGTAGACGCAGTGTTACATGCAGTATATAGCTTCACCTCTATTTCACACAAACATGCAAACACGCTCACAGAGACATTGTCAATCTCCTCCTGGAGTCCTCTGGTCACCTGTCTGCCCCCATACACACACACACAAACACCAACAGACACACACACACATGTGCAGTGATACACATGCAGACACCGGCAGTGATGTTGTTGTTACCTCTCCTGGGCTGCTGGAGATGGTGACCCCGTTCTCACTGGGGATGTTACTGGAGCTGTTGTTGGGGGAGCTGGGACCGGAGCCTGGTGCACTGTTGCATGCAGACTCTAGAGCGCACACAACACGGAAATTAGATTTTTCTAACACGCTGGCCTGAGAAGCTGAGCTTTCTGAGAAGAAATATGACTCCGTTATTGTTTTCTTATAGTCCTTCTGGGGTGTATTCCTTTGATAAAGTATGGATCTGAATTAGCTTTTAACATCCAAAACTTAAAATAAATGCTGATAGTATTTAACTTAATTCATATGACACTTTTTTCATTAAAATACCAGGTTGCTAGGCAAAATCCAGTCATTGATGTTCCAAATATGGGGTAGAATGGGGGGGATTTTAATCAGAAGAAATCCAGCAACAAGAACGCTCACCAGCCACGTCTAGGGAGCGCTTCTTGGCAGTAGTGATGGGACCGTCTTTCCTTCGGAGCAGAGGGCTGCTGCGGCGCTCCGTCACCTTCTGCTTTAGCCGGGAACGAAGCTTCAGGTTGGGCTCGGAGGCTGACGAGACAGAAAGAGAGAGGACGTGATGGAGGATTTACACAAAACGGGGGGAAGTTTCAGTCTAGAGTAAAACAAAACTTAAAGGGACTGGATGTAACTTTTCACATGTATAAATCTTTTTTTTAGTGCGTGAACAGGTTGTGACCTAACCTAAAAAAAATTTGATTTTCTGCGACTTTGCTCTATTTAGCCTGTAGACTGCTTTCAATGTGAAGAACCAGGGCCCGTTTTCCTAGGAAAATGCCATGCACGGTCGCGAGTGCCTATCCATATCTGTCCAAAATGTCATCACCGTGTCATTTTATCCTATTTGTGTGAAATTGTCATAATTAGCATATGAATTCATGAGTTATGGCCAGAAATGTGTTTTGGGAGGTCTGAGTGACCTTGTCCTTCGACCACCAAATTCTAATCAGTTCATCCTTGAGTCCAAGTGGACATTTGTGCCAAATTTGAAGAAATCCCCTTTAGGCGTTCCTTGGATATTATGTTCACGACGGATAACCTGAAAACATAATGCCTCCGACCACGGCTGTTGCCGGCGCGAAGGCATACAAATGTGTTGTCAATGTGTGTTTTTGTCAACAAATATGGCTTATATCCCATCCCATTTAACAAATGTGTGGCAGATAACTAAGTGGCTAGAGCGAAGCAATAGCAGGGTTAAACATTTGATTTCCAACTGGGCCAACCCATTCTAAAAATATTAATGTGTTACACCCCAAATTAGCCCCGTAAATGTGAAAATGACAGATTCTCATTAAAGTGCAGCTCCGGCACTCAGCTTTGTGGTAGGTTGCCGGGGCCGCACAAGTGGGAGCTTGTTCAGGGGCATGTAGTGGGGCTAATGAGTTCGTCCCTATAGGCCACACTGTATGTGTTGGCCAATGGATTCGGTAGTTGAGGTTAGCCATCATCGTGTGACAGTGGGAAGCGCTGCAACGAGAGTGTGGAGGCGGCCAACTGGCAGCTTTCTTGACCCCACGCTTAATGATGCTGCCTCCACGCTCTGCCAGTGAACGCTGCTTGTTTCCAGACACTTTCAATTACATAAACACTGCCACTGTCTGTCGTCATGTGTTTGTATGGGTATGTGTGTGCCTGGTTTTCTATTTCTTAGGGCTTTGCATCCATGTTCTGGATGTATTTGTTGTGGAGCTGTATTGGCTGGTGCCACATGAGGGCAGGACGGAGAAGAGGCGAGCATTCAGTAAATTCTGGGAATCTTGTCAGGTCAGAGATAGGACCTGACCTTCTCTGGACATTCTTGCTTTAGTGTCTCTCTGCCAGACTAGCCCAGACACGGGCAGCTTTATTCCCTCCTCCACTGGCTTCCTTTCGTTCAATTAGTTGAAGCTGGACGGTTGACCAACGGTTGACCCTATGCTCGTCCCACGGCCTCGTATCAAACAGACCACGGCTACGTTCATTAGCCTCAGAGAAGGAGCCGGGACTTTTTGGTACAGCCAAGTGGAAGCGATTGATTCTTCCCTGTGCACTGTGGCGGTTTATTGTTAGAAGACTTATTCAGGGTCATTACGAACCCTTTGGCCCTTTGCTTCCTGTAGCCTTGAACGAGGTAGGATGAAGCTACACAAAGTTTTAATGTACTTCAAAGACGCACAAGCACTCAATATACCTCCTGGTCAGTCGGTCGGTGGGGATAGGATGACCTATTGTGAATTTATAATGTCTAAGTACTTTTTCAAATGCACTTTCAATTTTAAGGGGAACATGCTGGTGAACTTATGAAACTCAATTATTTAAAAAAGAGCTTCTTCTAAGTGGAGGGCACTCTTCCAAAGTCTTTGTTAAGAGGGATGGAGTGGGTCAGGATAAAACGCTATGCATTAGCTGAACTGGAGACGGTGGGAGAGGGAAAGACTATGAGAGTAGTGCATTCACGTTCAATTTTAGCTTATTGCACAGGGAATTGTAGTAGTCTAGACATTTTGACATGACCACAATTATTGCTATAATTATTACAGTACAATATGTATAAAAAAAAAACCAATAAGTCAAAATCTGATATCCTCCATTATTTTCTGATATGTTACAAAAGCATTTGGTGTTAGTTGAATGAATGCAGGCACATTATATGAAGGTTCATACACCCGAGCATTCAGCGTTATTTGTAAGCCTGTTTGATTGTGAAGGTGCTTTGAACATCACAAAACCATCAGGGCCGGGATGGTACACCTATCTCCCGATTTGATACTATCACGATACTGGGGTGCCGATACCATATGTATTGCAATTTTTAAGTATTGCGATTCAATATTACGATTCATTGCGTTTTTTTTTAAACTTTTTTTTACACTAGACCATGGGAAAACGTTGAATCATACACGTCTAGAGACTTTTACTTTGGAAAATATCTAAATTAATACAGTAAAAATGATTGATCTTCAGCATGTATGTAGTCAGAGATGTCCTGAAGTCAAATATATCAGTCATTGTCAGGAATTTGTTTTAGACATTTAAAGACATTTCCCTCACATGCTATGTTTCATCTTATTTCCATACAGTATATGTATTTTGTATATACTTTGTTAACACCTTATTTTGAAAACAAGACGTAGTCACATGTGTCTATTTCCTATAACTTCTTCAAGGTCGTCTCTAGCTCTCCCGTCAGCTCCGTTCTCTTTATACATCCATGGTCAGCTCCATCGGGGCCGTTTGAAAGCATGTTACATAAATGTCAGTATATGGGTGCTCTACAGTTGTAGCGTCGGCCCATTTGACCACGGAGACGAGAGCGACGGCCGGCTCGACCGCACATTACCGCGATACGATAATGTTTCCTGTCCGTGACAGAGTTAGCATGCAGCTTTAGCCGTGTTGAAAAGCTCTGCTTTTCCTGTCAATGTGTGAAACCCAAAGTGTTTCCATACTTTACTGGATGTGTAGTGTTTACCACGATGGATTTAATTTAAAATGTGAGGGTGCAGGTCGTATCCACGCTGACCCTCCAACGTTTTCTGCTTTATCGTTCTGGCTCTTTGCGGTTTGTTTTGGTTGATGGATACGGAAGGGATATGACGTCACGTTACTCAGACTACAACAATAAAAGCTGTAACTTCCTGCTACCTCGGCAAAGACTCAAATGAAGCAAATATATAGATTCAGCCATTAAAACACTGATTTCAAAATCGTTTAAAAAAAAAAAAGATAATAATCGCAATACATAGGTGAATCAATTTTTTCCCCAAACCCTACTAAATAACAACCCTGACATTTTGATAACGATGAGAAGAGTAAATGAGCCATGGTGCTGAAAATTCGGCATTCAAATTCGTGTTGGAATTGCCACCATCAAAAGAGGACACAAGCATCTCCTGCTATGCACTTGCTGAGTCATAAACAAACATTTTCTATGCTTAAAGAAATAGTACCCAGGTGTGACAGGAAACATTATTATGGTCCACTGTAAAAACCTACTGACAGCAGACTGCAAATATGACAGAAACGGTGGTCAATTCTGGGCCAGGGGAGGGAGGACAAGGCACAAAAAGATGATGGAATAGAGGAGCGGGGGTGCTCAAGGTTGTGTTTGTACGTCCTGAGTCATTAAGAAATGGACAGATAAAAGGAGGAGTGGAGAGAGACGGGAGCTATATAGAAGGTTAGGAGGACAGTGAAGGAGAAAGAGCAGGAGGGTGAAGTAGGGGTGTGTGTGTGTTTGCAGGGCACTGGTCGCCACGGGGTGTTCACCTCAGGACGCAGTGACTTTGAAGGGTGTTAATGCCGACTGGGCAAAAGCACACCAGTGTGCACACGTGCGAACACACTCGCTGCAGAGGGCCCAGACTGGTTTTACTGCTGATGCTGGCATTTTACTGTATAGCCCTCCTTCACCTCCATCCATCCCCTCCCTCTTAATCCCCCACGTCTCTCTTTCCCCTGGCAGAACTCCCTCTCCCCTTCATCGTTGAGCCTCTCTCTCCCTAGTTTTATTCTACGCAAACATGCACATTGGCGAAAGTGCACATGCCGCCTCGTTACAGCACACTTCGCTGTCCTATTTTTTCCGACGTTGACCAGAAAACAGCAGTTCTAAATAGCGAAAACAGCATTTTTAAAAGTTGTTCAGACTTCCTGCCACAATCGGACTATTTACGTCCTCTCTTGTCTGGCAACAGCATGTCTTCTTCTGTGGGGGTAGAAAATGACCTGCAACACACTGTCCTGGCATTATAAAGGTTAGGGATGCACCAATCTGACTTTTTCAGTCCCTATACAGATAGCGATACCTGGGCTTTGGGTATCGGCTGATACTGAGTACCGATCCGATACTACTAGTCTTTCATTATCAAGCTGTATGCCTCACTGTGACCGGAATCTTTCTTTTATGTGTAAGGCAACATCAGACTCGACTTAAACAATGTTTTCCTAACTTTTTAAAACAAAATGTAACAAATACATACATAGATATACGTTAACTGAACTGTTATTTATTATTAAAATAATAAATCGTACACCAGCAACTTGGTAAAAAATCTTCAAAATTAACAGGAATTACAATTCAAGAGTAAATCTGTTTAATGCAGCAACAATGTGATCAAAACTTGAACAGCAATTAAATTTCCAGTATATAATGTATATAGTATATAACATAAAATTGAATTGAACAGATCGGCTCCATTTTTACCGATACCCGTTCCAGCTATATGAGTCAGTCTCGGCCCGATATCTGATCCAGTATCACTATCGGTGCATCCCAAGGTAACATTAAACAAAAGAGATTTCCACACTAGACAGGGGTGGCCTAACTGGCTTTTGAGGCGAGGAAGAGTAATAACTACAGCTGTCAATCGATTCAAATATTTAATCGTGATTAATCAAATGATTGTCCGCAGTTTATCGCGATTAATCGCACATTTTATCTGATCGAAATGTACCTTAAAGGGAGATTCGTCAAGTATTTAATACTCTTATCAACATGGGAGTGGACAAATATGCTGCTTTATGCAAATGTATGTAATTATTTATTGTTGGAAATCAATTAACAACACAAAACAATGACAGATATTGTCTAGAAACCCTCACAGTTACTGCATTTAGCATAAAAAATATGCTCAGATCATAACATGGCAAACTGCAGCCCAACAGGCAACAACAGCTGTCAGTGTGTCAGTGTGCTGACTTGACTATGACTTGCCCCAAACTGCATGTGATTATCATAAAGTGGGCATGTCTGTAATGGGGAGACTCGTGGGTACCCATAGAACCCATTTACATTCACATATCTGGAGGTCAGAGGTCAAGGGACCACTTTGAAAATGACCATGACAGTTTTTCCCTGCCAAAATTTGGCGTAAATTTTGAGCGTTATTTACCAATGGATTCATAAGGTTTTCTAGTTTCATATGATGCCAGTATCTTCACTCTAGCTTTAAAACTGAGCCGCTACAACCTAAAATTCGCAAGTTGCGTTAAAGAAATTAGTGGCGTTAAAATGAATTTGTGTTAACGAGTTTTTATTGCGTTAGCTTTGACAGCCCTAATAATAAATTCACAAGACTCCTGAATCCAAGGAAGCACTGTATATTCACATTATACGCTATGTAGCCTATTATATGCTCAAAATGACCTGATGACTCAAATTTCAAAAGAGAAACCGCTGCATGGTGGTTTCTCTAAGCTCCTATTACACAACGCTGCTCAAAACAAAAAATAACTTTGGAAGTCTCTCCCTCATCCACTCTCACACTTCGAGATAGCCATTTAAAAACTGCAAAGTCCCTGTCTCTACCCATCTGATGACTTATCAATACCAGATTAAACGTCTCTATAAGTGATGCTTAATATTTCAGTAGGGAGTGGAGGGAGGAAACTGGTTCTCTGATACAAAACATATCGATCAGTCGCTCATCTGTTTTGACGGATGGGAGTCCCGAGCTTCATGCTGGGGGAAGCCGTGCCGCTCTTCCAAGGAAGGGGCAGGCAGGGAGGGAGATTTATGGAAATCAATAGAGTAGTTTGCTGAAACTCATCAGTGGAGCTTCCCAGAAATATCCTATGTTGAGGATGCATTAGATAGATAGGTTAGAGGGACATATACTGTAGCTATGCAGGCAAACAGATAGATAGTAAGTCTCTTAACAGCCAAATTACTGGTGGTTAAACAGGGCTTTGTGCTTAAAAACATTCATTCTTAGCTATTCCCAAAAGACATTTGTCTTCAAATTTAATATCAAAATATATAACCATCTCTCCAGTGGGTATATAAAGTGAATATTAACATAGCGACACCAAAGAGCTGGCTGAAATTTCCCTCTGATAGTTACAACTAATGAGGCCTCCTCATGGAGGTAACATGTTAAAACCAGTGGGGCCCATTTTTGGTTGTTGTGACACCCGAGTGGTTAACAGTAAAATAGTGTGCAGTTCAAAGCCAATGGGTTTCAGATTAGATGTATAAAATACCAGGCTTTACCCAGTCAGTTTGATTTGAGGTGTTAAATTCGAAATTCAGAGCATTAATAGAGCAGCGAACATCTATTTGTAATCTGCGTGTGCACGTTAGTGCATGTGAGTCTCTCTGGTGTGCCCCACTGGCTAACTAATGGCCGCCCCTCTACACTGCTCTCATGCGGTGGTTACCGCTGATAATGACGTCACCGACCTATTTCGTCGTCACGGAAGCGTAACCTCCACCCTCCGGTTCCCCCCCTCAGGTTAACACTGTTACCTCTGTCAGCACTGCTGCCGTTGTTTGTACTGTTTGTGCTGTTAGAGCCGTTAGCTGTGAGCCGTCGCCATGTTGAGAGCCGTGTGGAGGCAATAGATATGCTCTGAAGTCTGTGTTGAGCACCTTTAAAGTCCCAGTGTAGCTACTGTACTGTGAGTATATATGGGAATGACCATCATATACTTATATCATAATGTTCTTAGACAGGGTGGAAAAGTTAAAATTGGTCCACAATATGACCGGGGATGTGATCGAAAACGTTTGATAGGGCATTTTTTCATTTAATCTCGACTTTTTATACCTAGAAGTGGGTACAGTCCACCAAAACATCCAACAAGCAGTGGGCATTCAAGTGGAAGGCGAGGATTGAGTGTTGGAGGAGAACAACAAGGAAGTCATCTCCTGTGACATCAGAGGATATACAGTAGGTCTAATCTTGGTCGGTGGGTTTAAAAGTAGGATGAAGCATACTTGCCAACCCTCCCAATTTTCCCGGGAGACTCCCGTTTTTCATTGCCCTCTGCCGGTTTCCTCCCGGGGTCACAATTCTCCAATATTTCTCCCGATTTATGGTAATTTTTCACACCTTTTTTTTTTCCCTTTTCGTTATCTCAACCTGTTTTCTGGCAGTGCACAGCGTGTTTAAGCCCTACTGTTTCCACCCAGACGGCAACAGAGCTACACCTATGGCTTTCCCCCGGCGGAGATGAGCTGCTCGCGACAACGCGATGCGGATTGAGCTGCGCTTGCCACACATCACAGCATCACAGCAAAGCCGGTGTGGAGTGGAACGAGCCGTTGGAAATAAGGGGTTTCAGATCGCAGTGGTGCTGTTGTCACATTGTGTCTGAAAGGGCCTTCAGTGAGTGAGAGACGGAGAGAGAAATGGAGAGAAAGAAACACTCAAGCAGGGGCAAACAAATGAATGAATGAATGAATGAATGAAAACTGATGAATATTAGCCGACTTTATACCAGAGAATCACACAAGGTCACGTCAGAGGGGCGAATTATTCAGTTTTCTTTCCTGAGAATTAAAAGATGGCCTATTTAACAAATAAATGCTGTTGCAGTGCACTTGTTATTTTCATTCTTTAAAAGTCACCAGAATGCAGGAAACAAAGTCTCTGAAACTGGGGGAAGACCTCCAGACCCCACGCTTTGGTATTTAAATCCTCCCTATTTTTGAGGTCTTAAGGTTGGCGAGTATGGACAGAATGGAGACAACCGTTGTAACAGCCAATATGCTGTATTATTCTCGATTCAGACACATATCCACTAGCTCACTCGCTGCACTCTGCGCTGAATTACATGTGAAAAAAATGCAAAGCTTTGTCAAATGAAATAAAGAACATGAACGTGCTATATTGTATGGACATCCTGCAGGGTTTAAATGTTCAGTGCACAGTGTGGTATATGGGAATGTGTGTGTGACAGTGTGTGAAAGAGCGAGGGACAAAAGGGGGTCAGCATGACAAGTCTGCGTCTGTCATGAAGGCCTCGCAGACTTCCTGCCGCAGCATTCAAAGTGGCCTTCTGTGTTCTCCATTATCACAGAGCCTCTCAGACGTGGACAATGAGCCCCTGTTGTAATATACTGTACCGCCTGGCCTCGCTTCTTAACGTACATTTAGAATTTACACGCACACATTGCAAAAACGGGGTCGTCACCACAGGCGAGAACGTCATGTGTGACAGCGCCTAGTCGTCAGAGCGGTGCACAACTGTGGCGACCACTGTCACTCACTTCCTTCCTGAACACAGCTCATCTCTGTCTGCCCGTCTCATCTGATCTACGGCGCGTCTGCTCGCTGTTGACGCAGCAGTTCTTCAACAGCCGGGCCGTAGCCTATATTTGTGCACATGACAGTATTCCCTCTCTCTCTGCCTCTCCTCGCAACAAAGAACGCTGCCTTCGAATCTCCGTTTCTCCTGAAATGTTCTCGATGTATGCACGGTAGGGCTGCATTATTATGGCCAAAATGATAATCACGATTATTTTGATCAATATGGAGATCGCGATTATTTATCACGATTATTCATTGATTTTAAGGACAAAATATTTTTATTTTTATATAAATATTTTTAACTCTAAATGTTGTCCTTTTACTTTGTTATTGTCATCTATAGTAGTGCATTAAAGCACACAATTCAAATGATTAGGAAATAAGTGATTGTATTTTTATTTAATTATTTGCTTTGATAACAAAAATAGTTTTAATAGTTTTAATTATATACTTTAAGCTGCTTAGAGGTAGTGTTAGGAAGTTTAACAGGTCATATTTGTCCCTCTAATATCTATTTTATGATGCTGTGAAAACATCTACTTCAAACAACTGGATTTATTCAAGTTTCTCACCAAAAACTATATTTTACAAGAATACATTCGAACGCATCATGACAGGGTTATAATTTACCTAATACTCATTTTTACTGAGTAGAGCTTGAATGCACCATAACGTGCTCCGTGCTGTCGCTAGGGGCAACATGGGAACAATTTACGATAATAAGTTGGTTTAGGTAAGTTAGTTGATCCAGATGTTTTAAGGTTGTTCCTCCAAGGCTTATTTTGGACTAGTAAAATATTGCAGCTTTATGTCTTTTTCACTCACACTGAAGAACTTCCACATCGACGACGTGTGTGTGTGTGTACTGACTGTGCCACTTTGTGCTGACGTAAAACCATCATGTGGTGGCTGCACATGTGTGTGACTGGCAAAAAACTTGGATATATGAGTATGAGTCTGCTGATCGACGGTGCATCTCTAGCTGTTAGTTTAGGAAGCGCTTGATATATGCAGCAGAGCACGCATTTTAAACGTCAATGCCACAGTCGATCGCGTTCATTTAATTGTGAGAAGCCAAAATTGTGATCGCTATTAATATTGGATTAATTGCCCTATTGCACGGTTGTGCTATGGTGCCTTGTTGTACTTTGTGTCGGCTGCGAAACTGTAAGTTGTGAATACTTCTCAGCACTACTGGCACCCCGAGAAATTCCTCAATTACATTTGAGTGTCCCTGAAAGTTGAAACTTGCTGTCTGAGGTTGTGTTGCCAGGATAAATCATACCTGCCTCCAGCTCACAGCGGGCGGGCGGGAGTGCAGAGTACACCGAGCTCGGCCTCCAGCTGTGAAAGCAGGCAGCGATACTGCCAAGGCAGCTGCTGACGATAAGTGAACGATCACAGCTTGGCCATACTTGACTTGGACAGAAGGACGGAGACATAACAGTCTGACGCATCCAAAAGACACGAGCTGGTGGTCTTTACGTGCTTCCTAGGACACTTCTCAGAGTAGTAAAGGAGGCTGTTTTGTTGAACAGTATGATCTGTGTCATCTGGGAAGGATTGTGCCTGTTCGTCAATATCTAAAACAGGACAAGAGCCAACTGGCTTTTAACATTTGTTAACAAAAGATTCTACTATGATAAGCACAAGGCTGAATAGAAGTAAAAAAAGTCAAGGCTCCAATGTTCCACATTCATTCACTGTAAGACCTTGAAACCAGGAAGAATTAAAGCTTCAGTAGGCAACAAGTTTTTGGCATCATTGGGCAAAAATTCCATAATAACCTTTCAGCATATTGTAGTTCAAGTGTTCTGAGAGAAAACTAGACTTCTGCTCCTCCTCATAGCTCTGTTTTCAGACTTTAGAGAATCTAGCCCGTGACGGGAGACTTTGACCAATCACAGGTCATTTCAGAGAGAGAGAGAGCGTTCCTATTGGCTGTGCTCCAGCTGGTGGGCGGTGCTTGGTATTTCCTCAACTGATCTCAACATGGCTGCCGGGTCACAAACTTTCTCATTTTACAGCTAAACAGTACACTACAAGATGTTTCTGAAAACATTTGAGGAGAGAAATAGGCATTACAGTAACAGAATACTGATTCATATTCTATCAGCGCTGCCTAGTTTCACCGTTCGATCGGAGTTTGCGAGTTATTGACAGCCGGCTCTCATAGATAGAAGCTGGACACCAGATTTCTTGGCTGCACCCAGTAACTTCCTGGGCCCTGTTTTCAGAAAGCAGGTTTAACAAACTCTGAGTCTAAAGCCTGAACTCTGAGTTGACTAATCCTGAGGTGGGAAACTTTTGGGTTCCAGAACAGCTGATCAGAGTCAGTTCAATCAACTCTGAGTAGGTTGAACCTGAACAGGAAAAGCCATCATCAATGGAGCTCTGATACGACGCTTCGCCATGGCAACAGGTAAATAAAAAGCACAGCCTTCATTTTAATCCAGTCCACGTAGAGATGTTAATGCATGTGGACTGTGCACATTTATGTAAAAAAAAAAGTGAGAGCGGGGAAAAGTGTCAATAATACAATAAAGTTTTATTCAGTGTTGTCCATTAATTCACCAGACTGGCATTTCCTTAATGGATGATAAAGTGGTGGAATCTGACTGTGTATTAGACTGTAGCCTACATTACATTTTAAAGGTCCCATATTGTAAAAAGTGAGATTTTCATGTCTTTTATATTATAAAGCAGGTTTAAGTGCTGTATAAATACTGTTAAACTATCAAAACACTCAATATACGGAGAAATACACACAGCCCGTATTCAGAAATTGTGCGTTTGATACAAGCCGTTTGGATTTCTGTCCATTTGTGATGTCACAAATATACAATATTTAGACCATTACACGTTTTTAAACTTAAATATTCTAAATGTGTCCCAGTTTATTTCCTGTTGCAGTGTATGTAAATAACATCAGCTGACAGGAAGTAAACATGGACCCAAACTGTTGCCTAGCAACACAATTCCAATTCTGTTGAAATGCACTAAAACGGAGCGTTTCAGACAGAGGGTAAATACAGACATATTCAGGCAGACAGTATGAGGAAAATAAAGTTTTTTTTTTAACATTACAGCATGTAAACATGTTCTAGTAGAAACACAAAATACAAGTATGAACCTGAAAATGAGCATGATATGGGACCTTTAAATATATTTGATCAGCTGTAATCTGACTGAGGCAAAAGACAGGAACCAGGAATTGAAGATGAAAAATATAGCCTAGTTGATGATTTAAAAAATATGTAAGCTCACAGTCTGATCCAGTCATAATGTTGATTTAAAGGTTAAAATATAGTCGATTTTGAATTGTGGACATTAGGATCTCGGCTCAACAGCATTCAGTGGCTTTATTTCAACAAATGTACTCAATCAGTGTAGTCAACACGTTCAGACTATACGCAGCCTACTTAATAAACTCACTTTCTGACTCCATTCTGCAGCTGCATCACCATCCTGCTCACTCAGAAATATTAACATATAATGACCAATATTATAGGAATTGTGTTCCAGCTGTGCGACCGATCACATCCCGAATGACAGAGATCATTAATCATTGATCCTACGTGTCTGAGCTTCATACGGATTTTTACTGAGATTTTTCACTTGTGCAATAAACATTTTAGTGGAACTGCTCTAACAGACCGACAGCTGTCTCAGTCACGCTGTTATTAAATATGAACTTTGCAAAAAGTAGGACATGCAGAGGTTTCATTCTGAGCTGAGGGTGATTCGATTCTGTGTGATATTTAAATGGGAAGGCAAAAGCCGCTGTTCAAAGAAATGACAGAGCATAAAAGCGGTAACGTTAGACAGTCCTGAGTATCAAACTAATATCATTCAATTCTGACGTGAACTTCTGCTAATTAATGCGCTTCCATACGCGCTTTGATGCGGACTGAATGTGGAAATAAAACTGCGTGTCTGGCTCCGTAAGAGCGAGGAGACGGAGAGAAACTCAGTTGAAGAAAACCTGCCAGCGAGCAGCGTTAGGTTCAGAGTCAGTTACCATGGTAACTGAACTGAAAATCCAGAGTTTCCCTCATCTCAGGCTTAATCAACTCAGGATTTTCACTAAATCCCGCTTTCTGAAACAGGCCTCTGGAGTTGGCTTCTTGCCTGACAGCTGGTTCTGGCAAAGAAATCCGGCACACAACCCTTCGTAAAATTGTCGGATTGTCGTCCCTACACTGTTCGTGATAGCGAGCTTTTGAGGTGCTGGGGAGGCTGATTTTGTTACCTTTGCGCAGAGCCAGGCTAGATGTTTTCTCCTGCTTCCAGTCTTTATGCTAAGCTAAGCTAACAGGCGTCGGCCTCAAGCTACATATTTACCACACAGACATGAGAGTGGTATCGATCTTCCATCTCAGCAAGAAAGCAAATAAGCATATTTCCCAAAATGTATTCCTTTAACACAATTTTGGTTTCTAAAGTTCTAATTTAGAGCTCCACTCTTCATCTATCCACCCTCATTTACATTAGACTGCTTCAAAAGACCTCATTAAATAACCTTTCATATCTTTTTTTTGATACTATTTTAGGGGTTCCTTTTAATCCTCCAGTGGCTGACTCCTGGTCCATGTGCCCCGACTGTGAAACCCAATAAGCCATTTCAATTGCTAATGCAGGGGAAAGGAAGATTAGGGCTCGCCTCCAGACATGCAATGGGTAGCTGGTTTTTAAGAGGTGGAGGAATATGGATGTCAGAAAGCAGCGGTACCTTAGTAAAACCACGGCGCCATTCTGTACCTGTTTTGCGGAGAGGGAAGTCGTCTTTTGAGTCGTAGGTGCCCAGCATCGGGTGGGTGTACGCTGACAATCCTGCTTGGGGAGGAGAGCTCTGGTCCAAAGAGCTGTGCTGGGTTTTTCTACAAAAAAAGAAAAAAATATATAAATATACTTCAGTATTTATGTATGCTTGCCAAGTACCTTACCTGATTTCCCATAATCACACATACAAAAGGTGTAGTGACAAAGACAGCTTCCACCTTCCCTCCCCAAGGTCAACACTTTAAAAGACGCAGCAGAGAAGACAATGTGTGGGTGGAATGGAGACGGAGACAAAGAGTAGAGAGAGGGGACGGAGAGTGAAAGCTGAAAGTATCCTCTGCTCATCTTTTTCACCATAAGACAGCAAAGAGGCTGAGGCCAAGCTTCCTTCTGAGAGGTGGGTAAAGAATGCACGGATACCGGAGAAGGTAAGAGATTCAGAATGAGAGGAGAGATGAGGTTAAAAGTAGGGCTGTCAATCGATACAAATATTTAATCGCGATTAATCACATGATTGCCAAGGTAAATCAGAGTTAATCGCGAATTAACTACACATTTTTTATCTGTTCAAAATGAGATTTGTCAAGTATTTAATACTCTTATCAACATGGAAGTGGGCAAATATGCTCAAATCATAACATGGCAAACTGCAGCCCAACAGGCAACAACAGCTGTCAGTGTGTCAGTGTGCTGACTTGACTATGACTTGACCCAAACTGTATGTGATTATCATAAAGTGGGCATGTCTTCAAAGAGGAGACTCGTGGGTACCCATAGAACCCATTTTCATTCACTAATCTGGAGGTCAGAGGTCAAGGGACCCCTTTGAAAATGGACATGACCGTTTTTCCTCGCCAAAATGGAGCATAAGTTTGGAGCGTTATTTAACCTCCTTCGCGACAAGCTAGTATGACATGGTTGGTACCGATAGATTCTTTAGGTTTTCTAGTTTCTTTTGATGCCAGTATCTTCACTCTAGCTTTGAGTTAAAACTGAGCCGGCTACAACCTCAAAAACCCAAGTTGCGTTAATGCGTTAAAGAAATCAGTGGTCTTAAAATGAATTTGCATTAATGTGTTATTGTCGTGTTAACTCTGACAGCCCTAGTTTAAATAGAACTAGAATTACCGCCATGCGGTTGTATGCCTCCGCCAACCAGTCAAGTTGCATTTTACATCCGTGTCTGCCCAAAATGTCATCACATTTTATCCTCTTAGACATTTGTGTGTGAAATTGTCATAATTAGGATATGAATTCTTGAGTTATGGCCAAAAAAACGGTCACAGTGACCTTTGACAACCAAAATCAAATCAGGTCATCCTTGAATCCAAGTGGACGTTTGTGCCTAATTTGAAGAAATTATCTCAAGCGTTCCTGAGATATCACGAGAATGGGATGGACGTAAGGTCACGGTGACCTTTGACCATCAAAATCTAAAAAAGTTAATCCTTGAGTCCATGTGGAAGTTTGTGCCAAATTTGAAGAAATTCCCTCCAAGTGTTCCTGAGGTATTGCTTTCACAGGAATGGACCGGACGGACGAACAACCACAAAACAATATGCGTCAGGCCACGGCTATCGCAGGCACTAGGGATGCACCGATACCACTTTTTTTCAGACCGAGTATAAGTACAAGTACTTACATTTGGGTACTCGCCGATACCGAGTACCGATACGAGTACTTCTCTGTTCCAAAAGACCCCCGTTAACAGCCAGCTGGAGGGTGTGAGCGACACACGGCAGGCATACGAGGCGGTGCGCCGCGACCGGCTCTAGGTCGGCTTGGAAAGGTTTGGGGCGAAGGTGGCTCGCGGCCGCAGCTTTACAGCGCTCCGCGCCCGGACCTCGCCACACCGTGGACAAAGGGCTCGCTGCGCCCTCTCTCCCCGCCTGGGGCGGCCCCCTGCTCCCGGTGCAACTGTCGACCAGGGCGGACTATCCTCAGTGCGCCTCGACCGCGTCGTGACGCCAGATCGTAAAAGGTGCCAGAGGTCTGTGGCGAGGTCCGCAACCCACCCGACCCGTCTTGAAACACGGACCAAGGAGTCTAACGCATGCACGACTCAGAGGGTGCAAGCAAAACCCCATGGCGCAATGAAAGGGAGGGCCGGTGCACGCCGGCTGAGGTGGGATCCCGGCCCAGCGGGGTCAGGCGCACCACCGTAAAGTGGTATCGGAGCCGTTGAATCGGAGCAGTTTTGTGAGTACGAGTACGAGTACATGAGCACAGTATCGGACCCGATACCCGATACCCGATACCCGATACTGGTATCGGTATCGGTGCATCCCTAGCAGGCACAGAGGCAGATATGGAAGAACTGAGGAGGAAGCAAACAGGTAGGACACTAAAGAAATGGGAGAAACGGTGACAGTGAAAGAAAAATCAGTTTCCTCACTGACGGCACACTCTTTGGATTGTTCTCTCATCTCCTGCCTTGGCAGAAATGTTTGACTGCTTAAAGCCTCTTCAAATATTTAAAGCGCATGAGAGGTGCCATTGTCTTTTCTCTCAGCCCACTTCAAACACACACACGCACCAAACACACCTCAAAGAGAGCCGGCTGTCAATCACCGACTACAAACATCGACAGGAAAAAAAGGAAAGAAAAAAAGAGCCTCGTTCCTTCAACGTTTTCTCTGTAGTTTCAAGGCAAGCGGCGAGGACTCTCAGAGACGCCAATGTTGACGTTGGTAACGTCCTACGCGCGCAGGGACTCCCACGCAACAGGGGGTTCGCTACACCACAAGGTTTGCCACGTTTGCAAAGCCACGACGGTGAGGGACTGTTGTGTCGCTCATCGTTGTGGCTTTTGTGTTTTGATATTTTCTCGGTGTGGCAATTCTTTTTCAGCTTCGATAAGAAAAGGCTTATAAAGATAAAAGAAAACAATACAGGTTGATATTTGATAGCTCAGAAATAAAAGGTTTCATCTGTGTGGAATTGTCTTTTAAAACCAGAAAATGCCCAATCACTAAAGCGGCAGTAGGCAGAATGTTTTTGGCATCATTGGGCAAAAATTCCATAATAACCTTTCAGCATATTATAATTCAAGTGTTCTGAGAGAAAACTAGACTTCTGCTCCTCCACATGGCTCTGTTTTCAGGCTTTACAAATTCTAGCCCGTGACGGGAGACTTTGGCCAATCACAGGTCATTTCATTGAGAAAGAGCGTTCCTATTGGCTGTTCATTCAACGGAGGCAGCTGTCAATCACTCACAACCTCCGGTCAAACTAGGCAGCGCTGATCAAATATGAATCAATATTCGGTTACTGTAATGCCTATTTATCTCCTCAAATGTTTTCAGAAACATCTTAAAATGAGACAGTGTGCTCCGGCTGGTGGGCGGTGCTTGGTATTTCCTCAACAGACCTAGACATGGCTGCTGGGTCACAAACCTTCTTATTTTACATCTAAACAGTACACTACAAGATGTTTCTGAAAACATTTGAGGAGAGAAATAGGCATTACAGTAACAAAATATTGATTCATATTTGATCAGCGCTGCCTAGTTTGATCGGAGTTTGTGAGTGATTGACAGCTGCTCAGAGACGGCAAGGCTCCAGCTCGGCTCTGATTGGTTGTTTTCTTCTGGTCTGTGAAATCTTGCAAATGATGTTAGGAGCACCGGAGGACACAGAGGCACATGACTTTTTTCAGATTACCTGTCTCATGCACTACTGTCAGGATATAGTGACCGTCTTATAAAAATAACTTTTTTTAATCATATTTGCTCCAATTCTACCCACTGCTGCTTTAAGTAACATTGAAAGATCACTCAAAGGTAAGTATGAAAGAGATAAAAAGAGCAGGATCTTATCATTTGCATTCCAATGCAACTTTTCTGTAAGATTTTTATAGAAGTATTTTATAGATGTGAACAAACTTTACAAGCTCATGATTTATTTTTCAGGCTTTCTAAAAAAAAAAAAAAAAAGAGAAAATTAAAATGAGAAAGAAAATGATTTTTTTTAAAAATTTGACAATGATGCTCGCTATAGAAAGGACGCTCGTTTATAATTTCAGACACTCAATGAGTGACAATGAGATGCATACAAAGTCGTAGAAAGCTCTGCTCTCATTGTTGCCTGTCCACTTCTCACATCTCTACTGACATAAACTTGAATTTTGACCTAATATGGCATCAGTTCTCCATTCACAACCGGTCACATCCCAAAGCCATAAGTGGTTCTGTGGTGGTGGTGGACTGTGACACTCACCCATACCAAAAGCGCGGGTCGCTGGGTAGACAGTGGTTTAGGTTTCGCTGAGCCAGGGCTTTCTTCTTGTTCAGGACAAACTCCTGAAGCCGCATCTTAACCTCTGTACTGGCGACGGCACCTGACAGAGACAGAGAGACAGGAGGGAGCTCAGTAACCAAAGGGGTTTGTACACTTTTTATCTATCGACTCGTACACTTCCTTCAGTATTGCATTTCTGGAGACGTTTCAGTACTGTACTGTGCCTCCGGTCCAATCTGTGACACTTCCATGAACATTATAACAACATCCATCCACGCTTCGATAGATAATGGGTTTGTAACGTGCAGAGCGTGCTTGTCTTGCATCAGAGTTTCAGTGGAATTCCACAGAGACGACAGCAGCGCTCTGTAACTCACGCAAGTTTCCTTCAGCTCCAGGTCTCTCCTCAATTACCACCCTCATTTCACAGCTACAAACAAATTGTCAAGGGAGAGAGAGACCAAGAGGAAAAGTGAGGAACAGAGAGAGGAGAGCAATAAAGGGAGAAAAAAAAAAACAGTGGAGGTGTGCTTCCTAAGAGTGTGACAGTGATAACAGGTGATGTGTCAAGCTTGACAGAGGAAGTGGTAAATACAGTATGTGAACGTGACAACAGCTAATATACGCTCTCTAAATCACGGTGCAGCTGGAAGTGCTGACATCCTTAATATGTCCGCTTTGCCACTGAAGGAAATTGGCTTTTATGAGACTGCCTTCTATGCAATTTATTGCAGTACTTAACAAAGCTTCCTCTGTTTACGAACCCGATGCTCTTTCCACAGACGTCAAACCGTAGGCTCACGTTGCCCGGCGGGGAAAAGGACTTTACTGACAGAAAATCAGGGTTCCAAATGTGGGTCCACCATTAAATATATATTCAAATGGATTTGTGCCGAAATGTGGCGGAAAACCACATCATAGCTTGTCCCAAAAAAAAAAAATCACAGTATTTTACAGCTACACTTACAATAATCATAATCAGGGTCTGAAATGAACTTGTTTCGCTGCTTGCCACTGGCAAGTATTTTCCACTCGAAAATTTTGAAATTAATGCGTTAAATGAAGAAATAACATTTTAGATCTGATGTCATTCAAGGTTTGATATATTTTATATAAAAGATATTATGATTATTTAAATATTTGCTTTGATTAAAAACATCTTGGCATCTGTAGTTTTTGATGATGTATTATAAGCAGCTTAGAGCTAGTGTTAGGAAGTTAAACAGGTCATAATTATTTCTCTAATATCTATATTATATTGCTGTGACACCATTTCCTTAAAAAAAAATGGATTTATTCAAGTTTCTCGCCAAAAGCTTAATTTTACGAGATTACATTTGAACACATCATGATAACGTTGTAATTTACCTTCACCCAATAGTCATTTTTACTGAGCAGAGCTTGAACTTCTCATAATGTAATGTAATGGCACCTCCGTTAACGTTAGTAGCTCCGTTATTTAGCCAAGCAGGACGGCGCTGTCCACCGACTGCTAACAGGTAACGTTACTAACTCTCCTGTTGATTTCAGCATGGATTTGTTGTTCACAGTGTAGCATTATCAGGGAATAGAGTGCGTCGCCTCAGGTTTAGCAGTAGTAGCGCCATGCTGTTGAGCGCTTTTGTTTCTCTCCGCCGTGGCTCCGGTTCCAAACAAACTGGAACATGATACAGCGTGCGTATGCGTCATTGTGCATGTGTTACTGTCGGAAAGCATCAAAGAGAAAACGATTGAGACAGAGGCATGACATTCCAAGGAATCTAACAACTAGGAACCGATTCTCTGTTCCCATCCCCAGCGTTTTCCCTGCCTGCCAAGATGGCAGATGTCCTGACAATTTTATTAGCCACTGCCAAGAATTTACCCGCATTTGGCGGGTGCTAATTTCAGACCCTGATCATCATAAAACACAGTCTTGATGACTGATTAACTTTACAACATGAATTAACGAGGAGAGATCTCTGTCATCATTATTGCATGGCTAGTACTAATGTGAACTTTGTAACTACAAGCATTGAATTAACAGTTTAAGCGAGTAATTTTCTCCTCATTAGCCAACTATTAGACTGTTGTCAGGCTATTAAATAGGCGTTATCAGTCAGCTATAAGCCCCATAGATGTGGGTCAATAGCGGCCTACTACACCCACTAGTGGGTTTTATCATCTATTCACATGGAAGACCACCGAAAGAATAAATAAAAGAACACAAGCGACCTTTAGCAACCGTAGTAATTTTGACAGGAGCAGGAGCGGAAGTCAGGTGCTGTAGTATAGACAGTGTGAAACTCCATAAGGGTCGGAGGTCGTGGACAATGGATGGGACACACACAACTCAGGGTTTTCACCCAGGAGACCGGAGTTTGCATCCCGTGTGAAACAAACAATGTGTAAAAGAAGTTGTAGTTTTGTTGCGTAAACCTGTTTATTTGCCTAAACCTAAAGAAGTTGTAGTTTTGTTGCTTAAACCTGTTTATTTGCCTAAACATAAAGAAGTTGTAGTTTTATTGACTCAACCTAAATAAGTTGTAGTTTTAATGCCTAAGCCTAATTAAGTTGTAGTTTTCTTGCCTAAACCTACAGAGGTTGTTGTTTTCTTGCCTAAGCCTAAATACGTTGTAGTTTTCTTGCCTAAACCTAAAGAAGTTCTAGTTTTGTTGCCTAAACCTAACTGTTTTTTTACCCAAAAAAAAATGACATTTTTACAAAATGTTAGAATGTGTTGCTTTTAAGTTTCACTTTCACTTTTACAACATAGTAGGCGTAGTAGGCCCCTAATGACCCACATCTATGGTGCCTATAGCGACTGATAACACCTATTTAATGGCCTGATAACAGTCGAATCGGGTGCATTTATACTATGTGTGGTTCATGTAAATGACACCAGCATGATGAAAGGAAGCACCTTTACCACGTTTTTAGAGCCCTTCAAGTCCTGTGTTAAGTGGATACAAACATTAAGTAACACATTTAGTGAGGCAAGTTTATATAAATAGCACCTTTCAACAAGAAGGCAATTCAAAGCGCTTACACAGCGACTCGGGTCTTTCATGTCGCCTTCTATTTGTGCAGTATATAAAACAATTACAGGAACAAGAAAAGCAATTGGCTTGACACAGCTCAAAGAACAGCCACACACATTTCCTCCTGCTAGAGAGGAAAATTCAATTGTGTCAAAGCTGATTTGAGTATCAATACCAGGACAGCTTTATTTGTCAGTCCAAGTGAGAGCGGATTGCAGCGGGATCAGCATCACCCCTGACAGTAAAGGTACCATCAGTGCTCTCGAATCCTAATGATAAATATCAAAGGTCACAGGTTTGGCCATTAGTGCCACCGCTCATGATGGCTTTTACATGCCAAATTAATTGCTGAGATCTGGGGATGCGGCAACATTGTTAAAAAGGAGTCAGGGGGGAAAATGTTGCAGTCAGACGTTGAGATTTTAAACAAATCCCCAAGATAGTCAAACTTATTTGGAAGAGAAAACAAAAGGGGAACTGTCAAATTAATACCCCAATTGTCCATTCAGCTACCTGACTATCTTTGCTTTTTCTGTTCTTGTGTTTAGTTGCTTTGTTTTGTTTTGTCTCCCAACCTCCATGTAAAGTGCCCTGGGGTTCTTGAAAGGCGCTATATGAATGCAAATCATTATTATTATTGTTAACATATCATCACTGTTCTCAGATCTTCCCCCTATTTGCTATAGTTACTAGGGCTGTCAATCGATTAAAACATTTAATTGTGATTAATCGCAAATTGATCGCACATTTTTTATCCGTTCAAAATCTAAAATCTTAAAGGGAGATTTGTCAAGTATTATTATTATCAACATGGGAGTGGGCAAATATGCTTGCTGTATGCAAATGTATTTACATATTTATTATTGGAAATCAATTAACAACACAAAACAATAACAGATATTGTCCAGAAACCCTCACAGGTACTGCATTTAGCATAAAACAATACGCTCTAATCATAACATGGCAAACTGCAGCCCAACAGGCAACAACAGCTGTCAGTGTGTCAGTGTGCTGACTTCACTATGACTTGCCCCAAACTATATGTGATTATCATAAAGTGGGCATGTCTGTAAAGGGGAGACTCGTGGGTACCCATAGAACCCACATTCACATATACTGAGGTCCGAGGTCAAGGGACCCCTTTGAAAATGGACATGACCGTTTTTCCTCGCCAAACTTTAGTGCAAGTTTGGAGCATTGTTTAGGCTCCTTTGCAACAAGCCAGTATGACATGGTTGGTACCGATGGATTCCCTAGGTTTTTCTAGTTTCTTATAATGCCAGTATCTTCACTCTAGCTTTAACACTGAGCCCGCTACAACCTCCTAAAGATCGCAGGTTGTGTTAATGCATTAAATAAATTAGAGGTGTTACACAAATTTGCGTTAACGCTTTATTATCGCATTAACTTTGACAGCACTAATAGTTACGCATGCACAGTTTTCCTATGCAATGAGGGACTATTACCAACATTCCGGGCATGCTTTTGATTTCATCGCTGAATAAAGTGGTTTAAATTAATCTGGCTAAAGTGTTGGCTTGTTTACAACCAGACTGATTGTCTGACAGTTTGTGGTTCTGACTTTGTTGTAGAACTGTCATTGCGTTTCAAGTCATTTTGCGGGTACAATGTTGTCATGAAAGATGCAACGATGGCCAAGGTAACAAAAATGAGTTTAAAAGAGCAAAATTATCCTTTAAAAAGAAACAAAAAAAATGGATGAAGTCGGGGTATAGTGAATTGCCTGGTTTAACTAGATGGTTTGTTACAGAGAACCATCTGAGAAGCCGTCATTGGAAACTGTTTGGAAAAGGGCAGGCACTTTCAGAAAATACTTGGCAGGTGATTGGATGAACTATCTGTCAATCAAACTTTCGCCGAAGCCAGTAGGGAGAAGAGCGAAAACTTATTTTCTTTCGAGAAAAGCCTTCAGTGCCGTTCTTTGCTCTCCAGCTCTGATATAACTGATGCTATTGTAACATCGACGCTAACCTTGAATTTCCCTCGGGATCAATAAAGTTACTATCTATCTATCTATCTATCTATCTATCTATCTATCTATCTAACCTCTTTAAAGGTCCCATTTTGTAAAACGTGAGATTTTCAGGTCTTTTACATTATAAAGCAGGTTTAAGTGCTATATAAATACTGTTAAACTATCAAAACGCTCAATATACGGAGAAATACACACAGCCCGTATTCAGATATTGTTCGTTTGAAACAAGCCGTTTGTGATGTCACAAATATACAATATACAATATTTAAACCATTACACGGTTTTAAAAGTAAACATTCTAAATGTGTCCCAGTTTATTTCCTGTTGCATTGTATGTGAATAACATCAGCTGACAGGAAGTAAACATGGACTCAAGCTGTTGCCAAGCAACGCAATTCCGTTGCAATTCCATTGAAATGCACTTAAACGGAGCGTTTCAGACAGAGGGTTAATACAGGTATATTCAGGAAGACAGTATGAGGTAAATAATGTGTTTTTTGAATATTACAGCATGTAAACATGTTCTATTAGAAACACAAAATACAAGTATGAACCTGAAAATGAGCACCATATGGGACCTTTAAGAGCCGGCATTGTTGCTTAGAGGGAACAGTCACCTCTCTGTATCGTTACACACACCTCCTAGCAGCTCCTCACAGGATGCTGATTGGTCCGTTGTCTGGCTCGCCGGACACAAACGCATTACTTGAAGCATAAAGAGATGGATTTTCATGTGATATGTGATCCCGCAATTCTCGCGTGATCTTTTGACACTGTGAAAATCCAGCTGCCATGCAAGTTAAGTCATTTTATTCCTCAAACAAAATGACACGAGGAGAAGAGAATAAAATGATAAAAATGGAGGGCATGTGTGCCACTTGAATGTCCTGCTCCTTGTCAGTTCGTCTTGGCCCTCTTATTCTGATGTTCCCTTTGGTAAATGTGTGAGGTCAGGCTGTTCTGACTGCTGGGCAATAGGGACAGGTGCTGTGACAGAGGGGCTGGAGGAGGCCTATTCTACCCTGACACCTGCTGTGATAATATGACACAGTGCTTCAGGACAGTTACAACAGATGTTGGCAGCATTCAGGAGATGGAAAGTGAATATATGATAGGTCAAGTATGAAAGCTCTATTTAGAAGCTGTTCATCACACTGTTGAACCCCAGGGAAGCCAATCCACTAACACTCATAACTGGTCTCATTTTATTCTGTACAATTTCCTCCTTTTGGCAACTCACTACATTCGCACATAGTACAGCTTTCTGATGCCTTGTGTAATGAAGGCATTAAAAGAATCACGCTCACCAGCAGTTGCTACTTACTCTCCTGTCCCCTCTCCTTGTTTTTGAGCTGTAGGAGTTTGTGTTCCCGCTGCTGCTTCTCCATCTCCTGCTCGTGACGCTGGTGCTCCATCTTCCTCTGGTGCTCCAACAGCTCCTGTTGGTGCTTGAGCGCCAGCAAGTCCTGTTGGTGCTGGTGGAGAGAGAAACAAGACTATAGAAAGAAGAAAGTACAAGGAGACAGAGAAGATGCGTAAAGGACACTACACAGCATGAGCAGCATGATATCACAACATATCAGAAGACATTGTTTTGATGAGGTTTACTGCAGCCACAACCAAAGAACGGATATTGATAAGAAGTGAAAGTCAATTGGTCATTCCGTTGCAACGTCAGCGCCCGGTAGCAGAGCTACGCCTCCGCCATTTTGGACTGAAAGCGACTACCGGACGCCAGTAAAACGTCCGCCTACAAAGTGTCGTACAAAATTAAATCGAAATTATTTCTATTCTATTGTCATAATTTTTATGTTTCTACCGACATGACCTGTGTTGGACAATACAAATATTCTAATATACATACTATTATAACTATTTACTTACTTATTTATTTATTTATTTTACTTTTTGGCCCGTCGCTTCCCAGAGGAGCATAAAGTGAGCAATGGACATAAATGGAAGTTAGAAAAATCCAGCACACAGGTTTTAAGAGCAATCTCAAACTTTTTCATGTCAAGGATCCAAAATTGATGTCCAATAGACCACAGACCATGGATGTAGAAGAGGGTCCAACAGACCACAGACCATGGATGTAGAAGAGGTTGTGTCCTGTGCTTTTCTCCTGCGTGTTAGTAAATAGCCTACAGCTACATTATATTATGTTGATGTCATGCTACTAGCACTACTAGCTACTGGCCGATAGCCGGTTGTTTGGGAACAGAGACGTTATACATCCACCACAGTACAGGCTGACAGCATACAGCCCATGGGTGTATTATAAGATAATAAAAGTGATGAATTACAGCCAATATATTCATTATTACAGCCGCATACAGCTAGCAGGAAGCTGACAGAACCAGATATGTCATATGAGCGTGCAGGACGGTGCAGTCCCGTGGGTCTGATGACCGTTCATTATGCCGAGGAAAATAACTCTGGATTCGGTTATTTTACAACTTTTAGGACATAATGATTTAAATGAGGCCTATTTAAGTGTTCTTACTGGGAAGTTGATTTACCTAAAAAAAAAATGATCCTCTGATTTACAGACGTCTCTTTATACATCCATGGCCACAGACTCATGGCGTTTTCAGTCCAAAATGGCGAATGTGATATCACAGCGCCATCAAACATCCATCGTCAAAAAAGCACCGGAGTTTCACCTCTTTGTTTCTGAACTCTTTGGCCACACGGCATAAGAATCAAAGAATTGAACGCTTATTTGAAAGGACATGACATCACCTAACCAAGTCCAATGTGCTAAATGCTAACTAAGAGACTGAGCAGGCTGGAGAATACACATCAGAGTTATTTTCATACCAGATTTATCATCCTCATTGGCTGACTTTGTGGTTGTGGCAACACCAGGGAGGCTTTTTAGCAAAGTGAGTCACATACAGAATCCACACACATACAGACAAGGTTTTATTGGGGCCAAGGTTCCCATGGGGATGACTAAGCAAAATGCTGCCACCAGATCAGATTACACACACATCACTTAAGCGTACACATGCCTCCTCTTGTCCTTCACAAGGTGCATTTCTGCCGAGTACAGTCCTACAGTAAGCTGTATCCAAGGAAGGACTCCCTAAAACTCCACTCACCTTGACATGCTCCTGCAGCTGGACTTCGTGTTGCCGCGACAGCTGCTCATGCTGCCTCTGGAACTCGGCGATCAGGAGCTGTCTCTGGAGCTGCTGCTTGTGTTTGAGAGTCACCAGCTCCTGTTGCAGCTGCTGCTCCTGGTGGTCTGCAGGAGATGTTCAAGACATTAGAGCTGTTTGTATTAAATAGCCAGGATTTAAACACGACAAGCGGAGATCATCCCCACTTACTAATGACTGGCCCGCGGCCTGGCTCCGAGGACGCGGGGCAAGCTGTGGAGACGGGCGGCGTAGGGTGGGGTTGGGGAACCAGGCCGAAGGGGGACTGCTGGTGATGGTGGTGGTGGTGGTGGTGGGGGTGGTCCACTACGCGCAGGTCCATGGGAAGGATGGCTGTGGTGGTGGGGGGCACCTGCATGGGCAGTGCTGCCGTGCTCACGTCCACTGGAGGAGGAAGGAGGGAGAGAAGATGGAAACAAGCACATAAAGATGGAGTTTGTTTAGAACCTTTTTATTATTAATATTGTTGTATGTTATTAATTAAAAAAAAATATATATATATTTATATTAGGGTTGTCATCGATTAAAATATTGAATCGCGATTAATCTCAAATTTAATCGCATATTTTTTATCTGTTCAAAATATACCTTAAAGGGAAATTTGTCAAGTATTTAATACTCTTATCAACATGGGAGTGGGCAAATATGCTGCTTTATGTATATATTTATTATTGGAAATCAATTAACAACACAAAACGATGACAGATATTGTCCAGAAAGGTACTGCATTTAGCATAAAACAATATGCTAAAATCATAACATGGCAAACTGCAGCCCAACAGGAAACAACAGCTGTCAGTGTGTCAGTGTGCTGACTTGACTATAACTTGCCCCAAACTGCATGTGATTCTCATAAGGTGGGCATGTCTGTAAAGGGCAGACTCGTGGGTACCCATAGAACCCATTTACATTCACATATCTGGAGGTCAGAGGTCAAGGGACCCCTGACCCATGAAAATGGCCATGACAGTTTTTCCTCGCCGAAATTGAGCGTAAGTTTGGAGCGTTATTTAGCCTCCTTTGTGACAAGCCAGTATGACATGGTTGGTACGGGTGGATTCTTTAGGTTTTCTAGTTTCATATGAGTCCACTACAACCTCATTTTAAGTTACCTTAAAGAAATTAGTTGTGTTAGTTAGGTATCGTGTTAACTTTGACAGCCCCGATCTATATACTGTACACAAATATTATTTAGTTCTTTTCTGATTTATTCATCCATTCATTCATTTTGGATTATTATTATTATTATTATTATTGGTTTATTTAATTATATATGCCCCCCCCCCCGCGAGCACAATAACAATAATGTATAAATAAAGTGTGATAGAATGTGAAGGTATGTAAGCATGTACCGGTATGCTAGCTGTCCAGTGTTTGTTATGTTTTGTGTGTGAATATTTGCATAAGAGTGGGAAAAAAAATCAATAAAAATATTTGAATATAAAAAAAAAAAAAAAACATGCAGCAATAAAGTACTTCAATGCAGATTTCTAGGTTCAAAACACAGTTGCAAATCGCAGGCTAAAAATTAACCACAAAAAGAACACATACGCATGTTATCCACGGCTAAAAGCCCGGTCTCCTGAGGGAATTATTAAAGTACATTTCTGTCTATAGTACAAAATTAATTTGATCTCCAAAATGTTTAATATGCTTTGATAGCAGCCAAATCACCCTGTCCTCTCTGATCCAAATAAGACACACGCAGCCTTGACTGTTGCACTCAGCATTACACTTCATATTGGTTGTTGGCAAACTAGGGACTTAAGCCTGTTTTAGAGTTGTACACATTAGGAAAGAGCATTAGCAATAACTGTCTGTGATTCAGATCAGAGCTAAGCAAAGTGTATAGGAAGCCTCTTTACACGCATCATCCATACAAACATCCTTCTCAGAGAAACCCTGTGCACACACACTTTCACACATTTATGTACACAGATGACAAAATAGCACACGCACGGGGTAGAATGATGAAACATGGCAGCAGAGAGCAAAAACAATCCCCCTGCAACATGAGTTTTGCAGCAGGGATTTGCTGACACGCACACAGACTTACTGTGTGTGTGTGTGTGTGTGTGTGTGTGTGTGTGTGTTTCCACTTTGACTGTGTGTATGTGTGAGCAGTGCTGACAGTGTACTGTATGTTTATGCTCTGTCCGTGTGTATTTTCTACGGGAAAGCAAGGTTGTGCATGATGTTGAAGAAGATAGAATGACGTCGCCAAATATCCCCACTAGGGATGTAAATAATTAACCGTTTAACCGTTAACCGACATTAAGCATTTTAACCGATTAACGCTATCGGTTAAAACGGTTAAAATAAATGTTAATAATTAACTCAAAAGCTGAGCGGCTCGTCACTTTAAGGAGAAAAGTTACTTAAGAGGCGGAGCCGGAGTTGCAGGATACAGGAAGTCGGCTCCGGTCTCTCTGGCCTACTTGAGCGGAGCGGAGGAGTTGTAGTTTCGTAGCATTTATTCACCGACAAATAAACTGTACACACACTGCTACACCTACGTTCACAGCTAGAACGCCACCAACAACCTCACACTCACCGCCAACACACACACACACGGTCTGTTGGAAACTCGCTAAAATTACGCAGACTACGTGCACAAATCTTGTCGGTTAACGGTTAATAATCGGTTAACGAGGGTCGGTTATCGTTTAAGAACATTTTTCAAAATGAGCATCCCTACTACACACACACACACTGTATCTGTCACGACATCCTAAAACAAAAAGGTCACAGGTATGAGCTGCAGATGTCAAAAAATTTAAAATATCACTGAAGCACGAAAAAAAAATCAAAGTGACTGATACAAAAAGTGTTTGTGTTACATCCCTTCCATATGTTCCATTCAGTCTGCAGCGTGTATTTCTGCTTTATCTGAATAATCCGGTGAAGTAGTACAGGCTGTTGAAACACTAAGAGCAAACACAGGGAAAGGCAGCAGCCCCGCTGCATCAACATGGTCGACACGCACAAACCAGAGTATTAGTGCAATCAGATTATTTCTCCAAAACAAGCAAACAACACAGCAGCTTACACACAAACAGTAGTAGAACCCGACAACATGACTCTCGCAGTCGTATGCCTCCGCCAACCAGTCAGGTTGCAGTTCACATCCGTGTCTGTCTAAAATGTCATCGCTTCATCATTTTATCCTGTTAGACATTTGTGTGAAATTGTCATAATTAGGACATGAATTCTTGAGTTATGGCCAAAATGTGTTTTGTGAGGTCACAGTGACCTTTGACCTTTGACCACCAAAATCTAATCAGCAATTTTCCTCAAGGTGTTCCTAAGATATCGTGTCCACAAGAATGGGATGGACGTGAGGTCATAACGACCTTTAGGGATGCACCGATTTGACTTTTTCAGTCCCGATACTGATACCTGGGCTCTGGGTATCGGCCGATACCGAGTACTGATCCGATACCAGTGTTAATAAGCTGTATGCCTCACTGTGTGGAAGTCAGTGGGATCAGTATTTTATGTGTAAGGCAACATCTTGACTTAAACATTGCTTTCCTAACTTTGTAAAAAAAAAATTAACAAATAAATGCATAAATAGAAATTTACTGAATTATTTATTATCAAAATGATAATAATATAATAATAATAATTCAAGTGTAAACCTTTTTAATGCAGCAACAAATTGGTCAAAACTTAAACAGGAATTAAAATTCCAGTATATAATGTATATAGTATATAAACATAGAACTGAATTTAATAGATCGGCCCCATTGTCACCGATACCCGATCCAGCTGTTTGAGTCAGCATCGGCCCGATAGCTGATCCGAATCAGTTCATCTTTGAGTCCCAGTGGATGTTTGTGCCAAATTTAAAGAAATTCCCTCCAGGAGTTCCTGATTCACGGGAATGGACCGGACGTATGTACGTACAGAAAAACACTGACTGCCTGAAAAATAATGTTTCTGGCCACGGCCGTCGCCAAAGCGGAGGCATAAACGCATTAACGCAACTTGTGATTTTTAGGTTGTAGTGTACTCAGTTTAAAGCTAGAGTGAAGCTACTAGTATCATATGAAACTAGAAAAACCTAAGGAATCCATCGGTACCAACCATGTCATACTAGCTTGTCGTGAAGGAGGTTAAATAACGCTACAAACTTGCGCTTAATTTTGGCGAGGAAAAACTATCATGGCCATTTTCAAAGGGGTCCCTTGACCTCTGACCTCCAGATATGTGATTGTAAATGGGTTCTATGGGTACCCACGAGTCTCCCCTTTACAGACATGCCCACTTTATGATAATCACATGCAGTTTGGGGCAAGTCATTTTTTTATGTTAAATGCAGTACCTGTGAGGGTTTCTGGACAATATCTGTCATTGTTTTGTGTTGTTAATTGATTTCCAATAATAAATATATACATACATTTGCATAAAGCAGCATATTTGTCCACTCCCATGTTGATAAGAGTATTAAATACTTGACAAATCTCCCTTTAAGGTACATTTTGAGCAGGTAAAAAATGTGCGATTAATCATGATTAATCATTGAAAATCATGCGATTAATCACGATTACACATGTTAATGGATGGCCGGTCATACTATATATAGATATAGCAGTTAAAGTAAGGTAAACCAGATCTCCAGTTTTAATTGCTGTATGTTACAAAAAACAAGATTTTTTATTGTGTTTTATAAATGGGGTAAAAAAATATCTTCAAAATCATGGAACCAACTGATTTCTCAATGTGTGCTTGATATCTGAACTCTAAGATCAAAACCTCCCGTGTTATCATTCAGTCTTTTTCTGATCGATATCTGCTCCGTAGAGAGCCACCTTGCACCGCGCCGAGCCCTCTGCCAGTTATCAATACCCTAAAACCAGTGGAGAGCGACTCCGACCTATCACGGATGTCCTGGCCTCCCCAGTGACCAATGAGGTGGCGATGGAGTTGCAGTTACTTGCTGAGATAGCCAATGACATCTTTGGTACCGGGCAGGTTTTTGAGTGCGGGAGGAAACTTAACACCACCCAACGGGACAGCAGGGAGAGAAGAAAGGGTGTGGCCCGGGGGCAGACACGCTGGGGCTTCACTGGACCATATGTGTGTGTGTGTGTGTGTGTGTGTGTGTGTGTGAGATTGTGTGTGATTGTGTCACTATACTTGTGAGGACTTGTTTGAAAGCCGGACATTAGAAGTGACTACTTTTTGTTTTGGACCTTTAGTTTGAAAAGATGAAAGAGCGAGGCTTAAGCCAAGACTGAGGGTTTGATTTACAGAGTCCACGAGATACATACACTGTTCTTAATGTTAATCTAAGACTGCTGCTTTTATCAACATTTATCATGAGGTTTCATCCATTTTTTAAGGGTAAAGGTCAGGCATGTAGTGATGAGGAAGCTGTGCGTGTTAAAATGATCCCTGCACCTCTGACCTACAAACGTGTATGTTTGTCACTCCAGATAAACAAGCGTATAGAAAGCGAGGCTCATTAGAAGATGCCACTGGTAGTCGTCCTCCCTCCCGACATCCTGTGCCAATCATGCAAACAAAGCCTTTCCCTGTGAACCGCGGTAAACGTCCAGCCCACCACCTCTTTCCATTCTCTGTAAGCGCATATGTGTATATACACACACACA
>CAKALU010040347.1:5744-26754 GCA_916700995.1 Hozukius guyotensis
TAACTGACTCGCTCCTACTTACAGTACATCAAAACCGGAGCAGAGCAACTCTCAAGTGTTTCACATGGTCATTCAGGAACAGCCTAGCAGACACAAGGATTTAATCTACATCTGCCTCGTTGTTTATTCTTTCAAAACCTTTACATGTTCTCAGTTATAAAGTTATTCTGAAAAAGCACAATTGATTTTTATTTAAAGAGCAACTTGCAGGTTGGAGACCCCGGTGAATCAATGCATAGGAAAATGATGTAGAAACTACATTTTCAGGGGGGAAAAACATCTATATACACTATAGTGACATCTGGGGCCTGTACTACGAAGCAGGATTTGGGGTTAGCGAGGTAACTTCAGGGTTAACCCTTCAGGGTTTTCAGTCCTACTAAGGTGGTTCACTTCTTACTGGGGTAGATCGCCATGGTAACTTATGTTCCTGATAAGAGATCAAATCGTATAAAAGCCCCGCCTACTGACCAATCGGAGCTCGGTGAGCAGATCGTATGGTAATATTACACAAATAGGAAGAAGTTACAGTCATAATCCAGACTGAAATAAACACAGTTTAAACTGACAAATGCAGGAAGGACAGCTGGATTTATGCTGTGGGTGTTTACCACTTTGAATTATGTTATATACATTTTTTTACTTGCTCTCAAGTCCGTTTCACACCGCCGGAGACGAGGACGCAGCTGGAAGAAAGCTGAAATAGTCACACACGCCAAATCGTTGCTAAAGGCCGTAATGAAGTGTAATCCATTCATCAAATACACTTCCAAAAGCTATTTATACATCACTGCCCCATCTTGACATTTGAGTGTTCCGTTAAATTAATTAAGTCTGTTAATTTACACATTCACACATCGGGAGTTTTTTCTTTTACCGGCTGTTCTTCCTGTATTTGGCAGCTTCAACTGTGTTAATTATAGCCTGGATTAAGTGTTTAACTTCTTCGTATTTGTCTAATATAGTTTGCTCTTCCTTTGTAAAATGTGCCGCTCTGCTGACAGTAGACTTGTCCATGTCTGTGATTGGTCAGATACTGCAGACACCTCCCCTTTCATGTGAACACTCTCACAGCCAGATTGAGAAACCCTGGGTTGATTTACCGAGTTGATAACCAGCATCGTAGGACCGCTTAGTGGGATCTCGTTTGTTAGGGTTAGGGAAGCCAGATAACGAGACGATACCCCGGGTGTGTTGAACTCGCTTCGTACTACAGGCCTCTGGAATCGTTTCTGTGTGATATTTTAATTTCAAGAAAGACAAATCGAACGTGGCATCACACGAAGGAGCGCGGCCAAGCTAGGTCAAGTTTACCAGTAAGAAATAATGGATCCCAATGCTAGTTTTGACACTGAAGAGGTTGTAAATGTGCTGGACCACAGCCTTATAATCATGAGCCTGCTAGGTGTCTAGGAGACCAGGAACAGACACGGATCAGAAGAAATGATGCCCATCGGCGAGAAATCGAGTTGTGGTGTGAGGAGAACCAGTGAACAGCTGGGCAGCTGTCTTGGTGAGTGACCGGCATTGGCTAATGATAGCTACTGCTGTGTTCACATCACAGCATTGTACATTTTGCTATCACATATCAGGCTATAGCAAAACTAGTATTTGGTAGTCTAATACTGGCATAAGTAATGAGTATTCACCCATAACAGACACTAATGCACTAGAATCAGCTTGACTATCTCGTTACAATGGCACCTGGCAGCGGGGGGATATATTAGACAACAAGTGAACATTTTGAACTTTGAACTTTGTGTTGGAAGCAGAAAAAATGGGCCAGCGTAAGGATGTGAGCGACTTTGACAAGGGCCAAATTGTGCTGGCTAGACGACTGGGTCAGAGCATCTCCAAATCTGCAGCTCTTGTGGGATGTTCCCGGTCTGCAGTGGTCAGGACCTAGCAAAAGTGGTCCAAGGAAGGAAAACCGGTGAACCGGCGACGGGGTCAGACCCGAGGCTCATTGATGCACGTGGGGAGTGAAGGCTGGCCCGTGTTGTCCGATCCAATAGAAGAGCTACTGTAGCTCAAACTGCTGAAAAAGTTAATGCTGGTTCCGATAGAAATGTGTCAGAACACACAGTGCATCGCAGTTTGTTGCGTATGGGGCTGCGTAGCCGCAGACCGCTCAGGGTGCCCGTGCTGACCCATGTCCACCGCCAAAAGTGGCGCCTACAATGGGCACGTGAGCATCAGAACTGGACCACGGAGCAATGGAAGAAGGTGGCCCGGTCTGATGAATCATGTTTTCTTTGACATCATGTGGATGACGACGAGTTGGAGGTGTTGACTCGGCCTCCAAATTCTCCAGATCTCAATCAGATCGAGCATCTGTGGGATGTGCCGGACAAATAAGTCCGATCCACGGAGGCCCCACATCGCAACTTATACAGGACTTAAAGGATCTGCTACTGACGGCTTGGTGCCAGATACCACAGCAGACCTTCAGAGGTCTAGTGGAGTCCATGCCTCGACGGGTCAGGGCTGTTTTGGCGGCAAAAGGGGGACCTACTCAATATTAGGCGGGTGGTCATCATGTTATGGCTGATCGGTGTATAGGCTACTGTATATATGTGTAAGTATACTATAAGAAATGTCTTGATAAAATAATCAAAAGGCATTGAAGAGGTGAATTTGATGTGTGGGGAATTTTCCTTTGTTTTCTACGAGCAAACAAACAATAATAAAAGTTTGACGAGGTTCCATCCGTCTCAGTGAGCGTACTGACCTACTGTGTGTTTTCTTTTGGATGCTGTTTTGCAGATGAACTCTTTTTGGTTCAGGTAGCCCAGTTTTATTACCGGATATTTGGCTGACATCTCCTCCCAGACAGCCACAGCTTCTACTCCTGTGTTTTCAATGCCAAATTTTATTTTCAATGCCAAAATTGAATGTCACTGTCCTGGCTCTATAATTATCAGGCAGGGAGCTTCTAATGAAAGATGCCCTTCATGGGAAATCCAGTGGATCCAGTGTTTTTGGAGGTTAACTCCAAATTATGGACTAAAAGTCAGGATATCTCACTTTCTGCTGCACAGATTTTGAACATTCTTTTTAAATCATTTCTCTCACAAGTCCCCCCAGCTTTATAGAGGTGCAATATTGAAGGTCCCATATTGTAAAAAAAAGTGGGAGTTTCATGTCTTTTATATCATAAAGCAGGTTAAAGTGATATATAAATACTGTGAAAGTATCAAAACACTCAATCCATGGAGAAATTCACACAGCCCGTATTCAGAAACTGTGCGTTGGAAACAAGCTGTTAGGATTTCTGTCCATTTGTGATGTCACAAATCTACAATATTTAGACCATTTCACAGTTTTAAACATAAACATACTAAATGTGTCCCAGTTTATTTCCTGTTGCAGTGTATGTGAATGACATCAGCTGACAGGAAGTAAACATGGACCCGAGCTGTTTCCTAGCAACGCAATTTCGTTGCCATTCCGTTGAAATATGCTAAAACAGAGTGTTTCAGACAGAGCATGAATACAGATATATTCAGACAGACAGTATGAGAAAAATAATGTGTTTTTTGAACATTAAAGCATGGAAACATGTTCTAGTAGAAACCCAAAATACAAATATGAACCTGAAAATGAGCACGATATGTCCCCTTTAAATCACTGTAGTGGCCCTTTAATATTTTTGTTGATCATAACAGCGTATTGTGGCCTTTACTATTAACGCACATAGAGAGAAATACAATGTATAGTACGTCTATTGTCTCACTGTATGGTTTGAGGAAAAATCACAGTGGAGGTAATATGTTTGCAAATATTTTTATTTGTATTGAAAAATCATAATTGGCATATTTTGAAATATAACAGGCTTATAAACTATAAAACATCTACTATTAGAAACTGCTTAACAAATGAGCTGCTTGAACCGCAGTGAATGTTCTAAATATAATTTCTGCTGCTTGAGTTCAAATGTTTCATCCTCATTAAACTGTTTCAGAGCGTTTTCACCTGCGACCAGACGGGCCTCATGCTCATGATGACGAAGTTAACCAGGAAATACATCGGGGAGAGGCGGTAGGAAAGTAACTTTTCAGATAACTGTCATTTTAAAAGATAACATTACAGACAGAAACTCATTTTTGTTGTGATGGACAACTCACATACAGTATGTGTCTTATCAATACCAGGTGTTATTTTGTAAAATGTGTAACGACTTCAGTATAATGTGACTTTCGACCCCGTCAGTTGGGACGAAAGTAACATAACGGTATAAACTTGAATTATTTATATTATTCTTGTTTTTATTAAACATGTCTGACAATGTCCTTGTTAATATGTGATTGCAAACATATTATGTCCTTTAATCTTAATAAAAAAAAATTATAAAAGTTAATTTTCAATTTCAATTTTTAATTTCATCGAACGTTTTACAACTGTTAAAGAAAATGTAACAGTGATTCAGATTCAGACAACTTCAGTAAGGGATAATGTACCGCGAGCCGGTCGTTGTTGTGAAAGAATCCCCTTCAGAAGGAGATTCTTAAGCAACAATGACCCACTAGCTGTATATTATCCTGCTTATTACACGGCTACTTACTTAAGAAATCAATATTTTGACTCAAAAACGGTCCGCCAGAGTCCGACATCTGAACTGCGCCCATAGCAACGGTCTGTTATACATAGCAACGGTCTGTTATACAGAAATTACAGACCGCAGAACGCCATGAATGATCAATCAGAATCGAGTATTCAACACAGCCGTGTAATAATTGATAATAACACATTTCATTCTGTTGTTAGACTCTACAGTAACGAGGGTGTGGAAGGACAAAGGAAACATCTGTTATTTTGTCCTGACAATGACCCCTGACAGTTAAACCTGACTTGCAGCTGTACTGAAGGACTCTGACATGTCAAACTTCAGGATGTGTTTAAGTACTAAATTAATCTGTCAAATGATCATGACTATGACTCATGAAAAAATAAACACAAAAAAATGACCGCTTGAGTGATCCAAAACACATGATTCTTCACATTCCTGGTGCGTGCTGTACGTAGTTTGGCATATCAGACTTGTATGGGCTGCCGTGTTACTTTCGCCACCTGTTACTTTCGCACCGGCTCTCCCCTACTTAAACATGGTGTTTACAAGCCAATAGTGTCTCCAATACATGTGTGTAGCTGTATGCATAGTTGAGTGGAGGTTATTGCTGAGGGATTCCGCGGGCTGATCCTTTTAAGTCCCTACGTCACTTTGCATCTCTGTCTTTTTTCCGTTGTTGTTGCTGTTGTTGTTGGTCGTGGGCCTTGAACTTTCACAATTCCACCTCAGGTAAGTATTGAGGCTAGATACTAATGAGTGGTGAGAGCAACTCATGACAAAAAAAAAAAGTATAATTCATCCAGTTCACGCTTCCAATTATCCACTTCATCTTCATCTTTTCTCTGATCGTCATCTCGTCATTTGTCCTCCCAGTATACTGCATCCTCGTAGCTTTGTCAGAGGTTCATGTGTTGGATCCGGCTTCACTCCTGAAACACAAAGAGGAACGAGACCATCAGAACAAGTTCAGCTGGAAGTTGTGAGATTGGCTGCAGGCTACTTTGAACTCAGTTCTTACAGCTCCTGATTTGAACGTCTATTGGTGAAGTTGTGAAGGAATACAGAGACATGTTATCACATTGTATTGGGACACTGGAGCTCATCAGGTTATTCAGTATATATATACTGTATACTGTATATATATATATATATATATATTCATACAGCACCCACAATATTAAGGTCAAGGTCAAGGAAAACTTTATTACCCCCTAGGGCAGGGATCAGCAACCTTTACTATCAAAAGAGCCATTTTAGGCAAAAATAAATAAATAAATTTGTCTGGAGCCGCAAAACATTTGAGCATTGTGATGAAGGTAACCCAGTTTATAGTCTAAGTATATAGTATATAAGTCTAATGCAGTGAGGGCCAAAGCGCAAATGTACTACAGAGTATTAGGGCCACATGGAGGGAAAAAAAGCAGAGATTTCCAGAATAAAGTCATAATATTACCAGAATAAAGTCATAACTTAACAAGAACAAAAGTCGTAATATTCCGAGAATAAAGTCACAACTTAAGGAGAAAAAAAAGTAATATTATGACTTTATTCCCGAAATCTCCGATTTATTTTTTTTCCTCAATGTGGCCCTAATACTCCGTCGTACCATAGACCTACAACAATTATAAATAAAAAATAAAATGTAAACAAAAAACAGTTATTCATTTCCATTTTGACCTTCTTCAAGGTCCTGCTTTGGAACAAAGGAGTCAAGTCATTCAGGGTGGTGCCTGCAATTTTGCTGCATACTTTGACTATGTCCTGCAACCTGTTCCTGTTTTTGGGGGTGAGCAACCCATACCAGCTGATAAAAGAGAGAGGTCAAGACAGACTCGATAAAACAAGAATAAAACATTTCCATAAAAGTGTTGTCCACCTTAAAACTACAAAGCTTACGGTAAAAATGCATCCGCTGATGAGCCTTTTTTACATACAGAATCCACCTGAGTCTCAAAGGTTAGCCTGTCATCCAGTACCGTGCCAAGGTATTTGTACTGCTGCACCACCTCAACAGCCTGATCATTAATCCTTACAGGAGAGAAGACCGTAGGATTCTTCTTGAAATCTACTATCATCTCTTTACGTATATTTAAAAAGGACGTCCTACACCAGTCAGTGAATTCTGACACTACGATCAGCCACGATCAGGGTTGTCATTACTGAGGAGAGACGCGATCACCGAATCATCAGCGAACTTAAGGACATGTCGCCTCGAGTATTGAGTTTGGCACTCATTTGTATATAAAACAAATAAAAGAGGTATATCAGTTGCAGTATACATATTTGCAGTGAAATCTAAATGATATTATTATCTTCCAAAATTGACAGCGCAACCAAACGGCGAATTGAGCAGTACAACAGTAAGTTGAGGAGAACAGGTATGTGTATTAAACTGTGTAGGATATGGCACATTATGTCAACCAGTAAAAGTGTGTAAAGTAGTCTGCTTATGATTAATTGTCAAACGTACAGCGTGCATTCATGCGTACGCTGTTCTCAGTCCTTGCCGAGTGGTCCTGGCTAATGTCTGTCTATTTGGGGGGATGTCTGTTTTCCCTCATTTACCTGGCCAAGACTACCATCTTTTAAATACAATGCTCATTGTCTTCCCACATTCCGCCACAACAGCTCAGCATGCATTTTATTTAGCTACTTAGTCTTATTTAACAGCAAAGTGCCAAGTAATTAATCCACGAATCTACTATTTGGTTGTATGTGGTATGGTCAGCAGAGTAATTCGGTACCTACAAGTACCTCGAGCTGCAGCTGGACGACAAACTGGACTGGACAATAAACACTGACTATATGAAGCAAATCTTTGCTGGGACGGTGGAGTGAGTGAAATATACATTTCTGTCTGCAGAAGTGTCCAATCCTTTAGTAAATGTTGCCTATATTATCATATTAGAGAGCACAATGTAGTCTAATATATGATAAATGGGTACTGTAGATAGACAGAGGGAAATAAGGTTCATGTTGATGAATAGATATTGTAAATCTGTATGTTGTCTGTATGTTTTTGCATACATTACAGCTCCATACAGACAACATAGTTAACATTTTATAAAGCTAAAAATGCTGTATGTACTATATTTACACTGTATCCCAAAAACATGCATCATTCTGTGACATTTTACGTTTTTGCACACATTGATGGTGTCACTGTCATCTCCTCTCTCTATAATCCTCCAGAGGTGTCAGATAACCCTGGTTCAACCCTGGTCATTGGTGTGAAAGGGGTTATATGAGAGGCTCTCCACTGTGTGTGTGTCTGTGGAGGAGTGTCACTACGTGGCTGCAGCCATGCTGTTTTTAATCACAGTTAACATTACTGCTTGTAAGTCCTTAGTATCTTGTTAAGCTGTGAATATATCACAGTAATTGGCCGGCCCAAGCAGACACATACAAGCTCATTTTGAGCAGAAAAAAAGCAGTTATTGTTGGAATGTATTAACATCACGTGCCAACAACAATCTATGAGATTATGTGTGCAGCTCATGAAATAATAAAGTGTGAAGTTCCTCTTTAATTAAGTTTGTTTTTTTGTCCATGTCAAGTTCCAGTTCTGATACTTGTGTATCAGGCCTATAGTATGGTGGTGCAAATCACAATGAAGTAAAACAAAAAAAATATTTTTTTTCCTGCTAACTGTGCACACAGACTCAGTGGCTCTGAGGAAAATAAAAAAGTATCCCCCCCTCCCCATCAAACACACACACACACACATATACAGGCACACACTACTCCCCCCCCCCTCCTGTCTCTCTTTCTTCTCTCTCTCTCTCTGTCTTTCCACCAGCTGCTGATGTCTGACAGGCTGATGATGACTGTGTTTTTTCCCCTCCTTGTTTCAAAGTATGTTGGAGCAGATGGCCTGGAGAGGCAGAGTGGGGGAATGTGTTGGAGAGACTGCTGGGGAATGTGCCAAGTGTGAGTGTGTGTGTGTGTGTGTGTGTGCACGCGTTTGTGTGGTTTCAGTTCGCGTGCCTTCTCGCTGCCCTCTGCCCTTCATGGCGCCAGCTCCACTTCCCCTCCACTCTAAACATCTGGTGTCTGGAACTTTGAGAACACATACATGCACGCACATAGCACATACACGCACACACACACACACACACACACACACACAAACGCAGGCATGCACACAGAGAGAAACAGCCAGCAAGCAAGCAAGCAGGGAAAAAGCCCTCCGCTAGTTAACATCTGAAAGAGCAACATGAGTGCATTAGTGTGAAGCTGGAGGAGAAAGCTGTATACTATGACTGTGTTTCATGAATGAAAACCTTTTCATCCAAGCATACTCAATTTGATATACATATATTTATTTTATAACCACAAGGGTGTTGAATGTGTGTGAAATCCCATTTAGTCATCCCTTTTTGTAGTAAAAAAATTATGTGGACGTGTTTTTTTCCAATTGTATTGTTAATAGTTTTATACTATCAGAGAAAGAAGGTCTTCATGGGAAATTCAGAAAAACAGAACAGATTTTTATTTCTCAAGAAATTTTTTCTCAGAATAACCAAGATAATTATCTTGTTAATTCAGGAAAACAGGGCAAATATTTTTTTTTCTCAAGTGAATGCATTAAGCCTCGTCCACACTGGGAACGTCAGCAGCACGTGGCGGCTGCGTTACCTGTTGTTTTTTATTTCGGCGTCTGTGTTAACAGGTTAGAGCAGCCACACTGCCCGCGTGAAACGTGGACAGAATTCCTTCATTTGTTAACACGAGACTTTTATTCTGAAATATGTGCCGGACAGTGTTGTAGAACATGCAGTGACTTGGAGAGCTCCATGAATGAATATAGTACGGGGTTTTAATGGTGGATTATTACTATTATTTACAAATTACCACACGTTTCTTAACCTTTCTCTGTCTAAAATAAATATGATATTTATAATGAAATGAAATGGCCATTATAAAAGGCAAACTCTATGTAGAAAGAAAGGGCTGACAGCAGCAGGCTGCAGCAGCAGAAACGCAGCTGACACACAGCTGGTGTGAACATCCGACGCGTGTATCACACACGCCACGCAGCCGCCACGCAGCCGCCACGCGCTCCTGACGTTCCCAGTGTGGACGAAGCGTTACACTTCCGTTTACATGCTGCTTAAAGTGCTGCATCAAGCAGCTAGCCTGCAAACTGATGTTAGCAGTACACTGTTCTCCGATGAATGTTTGTTTGGTGCAAGTTAAGGTGCAGGACAAGATTTGTGCTCATGTTTGTAAGTAGGGATGTTAATAATTAACCGTTTAACCGTTATCCGACATTAAGCATTTTAACCGATTAACGCTATCGGTTAAAACGGTTAAAAGAAATGTTAATAATTAATTAAAAAGCTGAGCGGCTCGTCACTTTAAGGAGAAAAGCTGGTCCACCTTAACAGCCCACCTTAAGAGGCGGAGCCGGAGTTGCAGGATACAGGAAGTTGACTCCGGTCTCTGGCTCGCTTGAGCGGAGCGGAGGAGTTGTAGTTTTGTAACATTTATTCACCGACAAAATAAACTGTACACACACTGCTACACCTACATTCACAGCTATAAGGCCACCAACAACCTCACACTCACGGTCTGCTAAGTTAACGCTCCCGGACGGTGAACTGCGGACTCAGTTGTCTGTTGTGCTCTATACACTGCAGCTGGCGCACCGCTGCATGCGAGGCACAAATCTTGTCGGTTAACGGTTAATAATCGGTTAACGAGGGTCGGTTATCGGTTAAGAACATTTGATATAAAGCCGTGGTCACACTACACGACTTTCAAAGTCATTGGATCGCTGTAATGTTCACACTACACGACGTGCTGTCTTGTAATCGGAAGCCTTGAAGTCATGTGGTATTCACACTACATGACTGACACACTACAAGATCTTTCACCGGGAGGAATTCCCAATGAGGTCTCCAGGTCTGATCTGGGGTCGTCGGGGAGCTCCAAAAACTGTCGTCGAGTGGAAAATCAGGGTTAAAGTCGTGTAGTGTGAACTTGGCATAAGAAGAAGAGTTTAGCAGAAAGAATAATGTGGGTGGTTGTTCAGAGTCTGTCTGGCTCAGTTTGACCATCTGCTCTGCCTGTGATAGAGTGCTGATTATTACTGCTTTATGCACGTATTTTTACTTGTACTGCACAAAGGAAATGTCTGGCAGGAGATACAGCAAACAAAAGGATGGCAAAGTAAAAATGATTGGAACTAATTAATGAGTAAAAACAGTATTTGTGTTAAAAAGAGAAAGAGCTCTCAGCAGAGTGGTGAGTATGACATGACTCTGTACTGATGGAATTGGTGCTGCCAATATTATACATTATATGGAATTAATCAAGACATAGGTAAACCATGGACAATGTGTTAAGTTTATAATAACAACAAATTAAAACAGGACAGGGTCAGAAAATGGAGAGACGTCTTTCTGAGCCTATGGTGGAGGTATACAGTATATAGAGAATGAGTGCAGCCTCACCTTCCTCTTCTTGCTCCTACCCTCGGCCTGCAGGGTCCTGGTGCACTGCTCCACACACTGAGAGAAGCTCAGACTGTTGTGGTCCGGACCGTAGTCCAGATCAGCCAACTGAGCCAGAGACAGGATGTAGTTGCAGGCTATACGTAATATCGCCAGCTTGGATAGTTTCTGCCCGTAGGAGTAACACGGCACCTGGAGGGAGATGGGCATATAGTTATTTTGACATGTTTGATTGGCAACCTGTTTGATTGAAGCACTTTTGATTCAACCCCTGGAACAACTGCAAGGCCTGAGCCGTAAGACCTACTGGAAGAGTTCTTATATTCTCATATTGACTAAGTATGTCAGAGAGGTACTGTGGAGCGAGGCTGTTCAGGGCTTTATAGACAAGGAGCAACATTTTGTAATAAATTCTGAAACTAACCAGCTAATGCAGAGATCTGAGAACAGGTGTGATGTGATCAAATTTGTTCTTTCTTGTTAAGATTCTAGCCGTGGCATTTTAGTTTAGCTGTAGTGTGACCACAGTCTTTTTAGATAGACCAGTGAGGAGGGAACTGCAATAGTCCAACTGACAAGAAATATATGTCCATGTCTATAATGCATTATACACATACTTATGTGTTATATAATCTGCTTATAGCACTGTATAATTATAGTTACAAGCACTCATCTAAACATCCATAATGCTTTAGTCCTTTAGCACTTAGTTCTATAAATAGGAACCAATCTTTTTCTAGTCAAGTGTTCCACCCAGTTTTTGATCTCACACACACACACACAGCTTGTTGCTGCAGTAGTTACTTGTGGCTCCGGATGTTACTGATTTTGTGTTTAATATTGGAAACACGTTCCAGTTTAATGGACACTAAGAAGTCAACGGGAAAAATAAATGGACCGAGTGTTCAACTAGGATTGTTTGTCTCGGATTCTAATTGGTCAGACGTGCATCAGACACGGTGATGAGTGTGTTGATTAGACCAGTTATCAGTGGTGCAGCACCTCAGTGGATTAAAGTATTGGCTTAGCCTCTAAACTTGGCATGCTTCATGTGAGGAGGCTCTGGGTGTCTGGAGGTTAAGATAAAATGATGATGTTCCCGACTCCCATGGTAAACAGTCTGGACCAAGGGTTAAACACATTGTTGTGCCTCCTCCCTGGTGGCGTGATTATACGTGATTCTGTATGACGTGGGACATACTGTATAAAGCTGAGCGTACGTAATGCTACTTTAAGTTTTTGGCATGTCTGTGTCCATGCATACATGCGGTACCAAGATCTTCTCTGACATCAGATTTATGTTGTAATAAACATATATTCAAGTAAGGATAACTGAGGCTTGAGTTTGTTCCATTATTCATCAAAGTGCAGATTGACCACAAGTACAAGTTCCCCACATCACTCATGTTGACATTATCTCTTCCGATCTTCCTTTGCGCTCACAGCATCCAGGCAGGTGCACCGAGCACAGCGTGCATCTTTACTGGGAGATTAGATCGATTTTGACTCGCTCGGTTTTATTTGCTGTTTTACAGTTGTCCCATAACTTGATTTCCACAGGGACGATATTACTGAGGAAAATCGCTTTCATTTACAAAAAAAATATATATAATCAAACAAATTAAGGTTTTTCATCACGCTGATTAAAAACACTGTTAATACAGTATTGTCATAGACAGATATTAAAGGGATAGTTCGGGTGTTTTGTGGTGGCAGTTTCTGTTAAACAAGACACAATGATATTTAATATGATATTTTATTTCCTGTGTTACACAGTCAGCATCTACACACTGAGGCCACCGTCAACACATTTATTGTTACCAAAAGCCAAAAGCACCTTGTATGTGATTCTGCGCAATGTTTATGTGTACAGTATGCACGTGTGTTGAGCTTGTATACATTGTTGTTAATGTGTGTGTTTTCAGTGTGGGCTGTGAGCCTGACCTGCTTCCTCAGGGCCTCAAACGCAGCACTGATGGTGTGGACGCGGGTCCTCTCTCTGGCGTTGGCTAGAAGCCTCCTGGTCTGCTGGATGGCTTTGACCTCTGGGTGACGCCCCGGTCCGCCATCACTCATCCGCTTCCTGGGAGACTCCTGAGAGCAGAAGAACATTTAATTTTCTGTTTCACTGAACTAAACAACAACACACTATTATTGAACTTGTCCTCTGAAACATACACTCATAGGGTTTTTTCCACTGCGGGTGGGTTAATTGTGGCGAGTCATGCTGTGAACAGCAAGTGTTTTTCCACCGCACCACACAGCAAGGTCAAGTTCTTTACCTTGATGACGTGTGATAGTCACAAACTACAGTAACAGCCTGTCACCTGCAGCTCTTTTCAGCTTCTCAGTTTGTATTACTATTGCTCTTTGCAACCAAATAGCGCAGACTATGTCCATATCTGGTTGATTATACCTGTTTTGTTCAAGAATAGCACCACTAGTGAAGCTCCGCTAACTTGGGGACAAACACGTTAAATGTCCTATGCCGTCTTCATAAAATCATTTAAAAATCAGTGGATGGTTTTTAATGTGAACAGCAATGGTTTGGTGAGCTGTAAATAGCCAGTAAATAGTAAAATAAGACTAGATTATGAATTAGATTTCTTTCTAGTGACTGTCACAGTCAGACCGATCCAGGCCCATGGGGAAAACCCTATCAGATCTAGAAGGCAGCAGTTCCTCATCTTAACCCAACCTTGATTAACACCTCACCATAATCAACCTTTGGACCATGTGGACTGAAGTACAGCAAATGATGAATAAACATTGATTCAAATGGATTTTTTATCAATATATTGTTTTGTTTTGACATTTTTGTTTGAAATGTGTTCCCCCACTGGACTGAGAATACGATTTTTGGACTCAGTAGAAGAGTTAAGCCAGATGTTTTGCAGCGAGTTCATAATGGAAACCAGAAAAAAACAAGGCTGCTTGAAGCAGGATAAGGACTGTTCAATCACAATGTCAGATGATTCCAGTTCACTGGAGCCAGGATTCTAGACACAGGATTCTACACGAGTCTGTAGGTTTTCAATCAGTGTTAGATGTGTTTAATAGGCCACCAGAATGAGACAATCAGTATATGAAAGCTCATTTATTCTTGAGCCTGTCACTGATAGCCGCCATACATGAGGATGGGCAGGTCCCTACCACAGTAACTGACATGTTGAAACTCAAAAGATATTCATCTGGTATCAATGAATGTCGAATTGAAAAGTATTGATTAGTAATCGCTGATGAGCAGTCCCACACAAAATCTGCGCCCGCAGAATTACGACAAATGAATATTTAAAGGTAGGGTTGGTAGTGCTGTTCAAATACATGTTTTGTTATATTTGTTGGAATTCTCATTACATCCCGACAGCAATCAATAAATCAAATGCTCTGACAGAAAAAGAAGGAAAAGAAAATCCTGTATCTGTGGCTGTCGCAGGACTGTGGTAAGCTGTAGTACCTACGTACCCGTCTACCTACCTGCCTGTCTACAGTACCTGTGCACTCATTGCGCATAACTGGAGTCTTCTACGAGCTGCTAGCCTGACAGCTGTTTATGTTCATTGGGTTAGATGATCATTTTGGGGGGAGGCCTGAACAGATGAACTGTCAGTGTTGCAGACTTGACAACTTTCTCGCCAGATTTCGGGACTTTTGGAGCTAGCGCTGCTAGCTACTTTCATTGGAAAAGAGTTGGCAACACTGGGCTGGGTTTTTCAGTTGGATCATTTTTCAAATTTCGTGTACTCTTGCTAGTTTCTCAAGATCACCGACCCTACCTTTAAGAGAACAAGACCAGATTACAAGCACAAAAATGTTCCACCAAATTCCGCACCACTGAAAATTGTAAAAACGCAGATTCAGTTTTGATCTGCTGATGAATATTGCCCATTCCTAATTAGCACAACACATTAGATAAATGATCTTAATCACAGTTGCACAGCAATACTTCTAACTAACGGTTATTTTCATTACTGATTAATTAATTGGTAATTTGGTTATTTAATCAATGAATCCACTTTAGTCTATAAAATGTGAGAGAATAGTGAGCATAGTCCCAGAAGTGGAGAAACTGGAACAAGTCAAGGTCTGAGACTTATAATTAAACTATTAATCGATTATCGAAATTGTTGCTGATTAATTTTTGATAAAAAAAATTATAATAATCATTTCAGCTCTAATTTCTATACAGAGATATTTCTCCAAGGATATATTTCTAAGAACAAAGTTTTCATTTTGTTCATGACACTCCACACATTCACCTCTGGTGACTGGTCCTCGGGCTCCAGGAGCTCGTGACACTGGGAGGCTCTCTGGATGGAGAGCGCCGCTGTCTGACCCGACAGAGGGGGCTCCAGGGAGAAGGTCTGGTGGCTGGGCGAATGGCTGTGGCTGCTGTGGCTGGTCGATGTCGACAGAGAGAAAGAGGAGCGGTGGCCCAGTTTGAGTCTGTTGGACAGAGGCTGGGAGATGGCCGTGGGCCAGTGGGAGATTTCAGAGTTTGAGAACGGAGAGGTAGGTAACTGGGACAGTTTGGACGTGATGGAGGGCACGTTGATGCCGATTCTCATGTCTATGGCGCTGCTCTGAGCCGGGGCCACGTTGCCTTCTGGTAGTCCTGATAGAATCCCCGTAGTGCTGCTGGCCATCCCCTCCTGTGACATCATCAGTTGTCTATGTAGCGGAGCCAACCTGCTGACATCACATGCCTCTGTCTGGGTGTCATCTGTCGAGTCCACGTTCGACATCCTCTCAGAATCAGGGTCGCTGAAAAGCCTTTTAGGCTCCCGAGACTTCCTCTTGAACTTCTTGTTGGTGCTGGGCACAGAGATAATTACCGGGTCTTTGTTGATGGATGTATTCCAGGTGTCACTCAGTGAATGAGGGTTCTTCATTTTTCGGACAATTAGTGTAACTAACAAGATAGTGAAGTGAACTACAACTCTAATTTCAACTCTGCAAAGTGCAAGTGAAGCTGAACTACGTGCATCGAATGCAAAGCCTTCAAAAAATGAAATGTTTCAAGTTTCACTCACTGTGTCATCTTTCAAATCTATCACCTGCTGGTTTCTTTACTATCAAAAAGTCAAAGGGGACTTTTGTGTTTCAGACACAACTTTTGGTCCCAGTCTATGTGAAAGTTCCCAATTCATAATGTACACATACTTAATGAGTTTTGTTCAATAATACACACACAAAACTACCTTCCTGACGAACCTTCAGCTGCCAACAGTGTAACACAAGCTGTCCAACTGCACTGACAGAAGCTGCACAGCCGTGTGTGTTACTCTAACTTCACCAGCAGACTTTCTGTGGCTCCACTCTGTCTGCATAGCAGCATCCTGAATAATCCACATTAGTACACAAAGCTGTGTAACATCTGCTATTCAAGCACAAGTCGTTCCCTCTGGATCCAGGGAGACTTTGCAGGGTAGTAGCTTTTCCCCTCGTTCTGTGAAGGCTTCTTTTCTTGTGTGAGCCGTCCAGGCCTGTGTGCCTCAGAACTGGGGTTACAGTGGAGCTGTCTGAGCGTGGCTCCAGTCAGTCTGCATAGCAGCACTGTGAATAACCCACACTGATACACACACACAAACACACACACTGAGACACAGTGGAGCTTCAGCTGCTGGACAGAATAATGTGAACAGCACATGAATAAGGATGGCAACTCTTCATGAGCTCAAGATCACATCATCCAAATGACCAGAAACTGTTTTTACACAAGACTTATTGTCTTATTAATAAGAGTCTTATTGGATTAGTTACAGAATAGAACATATAAAGACTTCTGGTGTGCTGTCATTGAGTGCCAACAGAGTTTAAAACACAGAATAAGTAGAGGATCCTTCTATTAGTGACTTTATAAACTCCACCAAACTAAAAAAAAAAAAAAAGTGTCCCAGCAGCTGGTCAGAGTTCAAGGTGTCCAAGATGAGAATGTCCCCTACATGCTGCCCAGAGACAGATATACATCCCAATGAGTCCCTTCTGGTAGAAAGCTCCGGTAATCTCACTGCCACTTCAAGACCAGTGATCTGGATCCGCGGGACAGTAACTTACTGCTTCTCCAACATAGTAATCAAAGTTCATTAGTCCGCTGGCTGTGTCTCCTGAGCTGACACCGGTAGGTCTGGTCCGGTCCGGTCCGGTCCTCTCGGTGTGTCGCGTGCAGCGCTCTGCGTGCAGTTAGAGGAGCAGATAACTGAAGTGGTTACAAAAAGTGAAGGGAGCTCGCGCTCGTCTGCTGGCGTCTGACTGGCTGGAGCTGTCTCGAGCACACGCACACACACACACAGACACACACACAGACACACACACACACAGAGAGAGAGAGAGAGAGAGAGAGAGAGAGAGAGAGGGAGAGAGAGAGAATTCTTTTCTTTTTACATGAGTTTATTTCTTCAGAGCAGCTACATCAGACATGATTATGATTTCTACCCATTAAAGCAAAAATTATTCACTATTAAAGATTAATAGATTAATAGGTTGTTGACCTCTACTCACAGTTACAGGACCAGGTCAGCAGTGCCACTTGCTGGTGTTGGGTTAGAACAGGAACTCCCAGGCTACTTTGAATTTGCCCAATTAAAGCTGAAGTAGGCGAGATTGGAGCAAATATGATTAAAAAAAGTTATTTTTATAAAAAACGGTCACTATATCCTGACAATAGTAAATTAAACAGGTAACCTGAAAAAAAATCATGTGCCTTTGTGTCCTCCGGTGTTGCTAACGGCATCTGCAAGATTTCACAGACCGGAGGAAAACAAGCAGTAAGAGCTGATCTGAGGTCTGCTGTCCATCTGCCGTCTATGAGAGCCGGCTGTCAATCACTCGCGAACTCCGACCAAACGGTCAAACTAGGCAGCGCTGATCAAATATGAATCAATATTCTGTTACTGTAATGCCTATTTCTCTCCTCAAATGTTTTCAGAATCATCTTGTAGTGCACGGTTTAGCTGTAAAATGAGAACGTTTGTGACACCGCCACCATTGTGAAATCTGGTGAAGGAACACCAAGTTCCGGTCACATGACCGGAGCACAGCCAATAGGAACGCTCTCTCAATGAAATGACCTGTGATTGGTTAGATTTTTTAAAGCGTGAAAACAGAGCCGTGAGGAGGAGCAGAAGTCTAGTTATCTCTCAGAACACTTGAATTACAATATGCTGAAAGGTTATTATGGAATTTTTGCCCAATGATGCCAAAAATATACTGCCTACTGCCACTTTAAAAATAAACTAGCCTATAGACTACTACACAATTAACCCTAAGGGCTCATGGCCATATAATGAAGCTATGCCAAAGGCATCAAATTTATTATTTTCAAAAAGTACATTTGCTGGTTATCTCTTGCTGCATTCACTTGGACTCGGACATCGGAGTTTCGCTTTTGTGAATTTCCCACCAGCCACAACTTTTGATAAATATACACCGATCAGCCATAACATTAGGTCAGCGTGGGCACCCTGACCGGTCTGCGGCTACGCTGCCCCGTACGCAACAAACTGCGATGCACTGTGTGTTCTGACACCTTTCTATCGGACCCAGTATTAACTTTTTCAGCAATTTGAGCTCCAGTAGCTCTTCTATTGGTTCGGAAAACAAGGGCCAGCCTTCGCTCCCTACGTGCATCAATGAGCCTCGGGTCTGACCCTGTCTTGGACCACTTTTGGTAGGTCCTGACCACTGCAGACTGGGAACATCCCACAAGAGCTGCAGTTCTGGAGATGCTCTGACCCAGTCGTCTAGCCGTCACTATTTGGCCCTTGTCAAAGTCGCTCACATCCTTACGCTGGCCCATTTTTTCTGCTTCCAACACAAAGTTCAAAGTTCAAAATGTTCACTTGCTGTCTAATATATCGCCGCCACTGCCAGGTGCCATTGTAACGAGATAGTCAATGTTATTCACTTCACCTGTTAGTGGTCTTAATGTTATTGCTGATCAGTGTATACTGAGGTGGCAGCTGGCGGCGCTGTGTTAGTGTTTAAACTGCCAGAAAATGTTCAGCTCACTCCCTCTGGGCGCTCACATAAAGGGCCTCTCCATCTCAAAGTCCGGGGCTGAATTTCAGTCCCAGTCCGCCCCTGGATGTCGCACACCCAGTTTTTCTGATGCACACACCCACGGTGGGTTTTCTGGCTATGCCCTACCATGTGACACCATGTGGCAGGTCGTGGCATCTACTGACACCTGACATCTAAGCGGCAGCAGGGCGACTCCTGACACTCTGTGACACCCTGTGGCACTCCTATGACACCCTGTGGCAACCCTGTCACACCCTGCGGCAGCTCGTGGCATCTAGTGCTTTAAAAGGTGGATTTACAGACAATTTTAGCTTGAGGATATAGGGGAAACTCGCCCTAGAATTACTGTGATCTCACTGCTACAACAGTAATGTAAGGGGGGGACATCCAGTGTCTGGTTTACTGGAGACACTCACCTCACCTCTCCCTCTCATTGTCTCTCTGCTGGACTGATTATATACCTCACCATACTGATATATTCTTGTTATATATTATACTATACCATATGATACCATACTATATTTGATATTCTATTCAATTCTATGTTACATATTATATTATATTATATTGCTTTGCTATACTTACACCATATACTACCGTGCCATCAGTGTATGAATGTGTGTGTGATGTGACGACCCCTCCACTCCACTAGGTGTCCCGTGTCTTTTTGCTGGTTCTCCTTTGTTTTGCAGGAGAGAGGGTCGTCAGGCTGATGAGCCACACCTGGGCTTGGTGTGGTTGGGATAAAAGCTCTCTACCTTTCAACAGATGTCTCTCTTCCTTGGCTGGCACACCTGTTTTGGTTTTGTTTGCGGCAGATATTTTCACACACCCACACATGCCTACATCACTGATTACCGACTTTCCACGTTTATTTTGTTATTTATTGTTAGTTTGTCAAATAAATGCCTGTTACTATTTTTAAACTCGTCTGGTCTCCCATTTTTGTTGCAACCTTTGAGCTGGGTTGTAACAGTGAATGGGTGAATGCTGACATGTAGGCTAAAGCGCTTTGAGTGGTCGGAAGACTAGAAAAGCTGCTATATAAATGCAAGTCCATTTACCATTTATTATGTCTCATATACCCATGATATGTCATAATGTAACATATTATGTTAATCTTAATTGACTCTTGCATTATATTCTATTACATTAATACAGACAAACACTGAGTACCATTACTTAAAGTTGCAGTGTCCCTCTAAAACCTATATAGAGTGTACCAGCTTTAAAAATTAAAATTGGCTTTATTTCACCAAATAAAAGAACTTGGTATGAATTCAGCAACCTAAACTTGTGCTCACTCGTCCTGGCCCGATGAAAGCACACCAAAAGGTTTCATAATTGGCTCCTGTGCAGAGTCCTCCAACACACCACCATCTGATCATTCTGAAGACAAACCAAAAAAAGAAAATCTCAATTTTTTTTAATATCATCTGGATTTTCCTTTATTTTATTTATTTGGTTAATTGGGTGTTCGAAGAAGAGCTAATGTCCTCATGGATGTCAAATTGAATGGAACACTGGAATCAGCTTATAAAACATCCACCATGTGTTGTTGGTTTGGTAAACTCCCTAACGTTGCTAAAACCTCCAAATCCACAAAAATAAAAATTACTGAGGACATGACCCTCAATGGTCCTAATATGGTCCTCTCTCTAGGTTCCATGGTGGAGAGGAGGTTGTGTTGCTCTTACTCCATCTATTCGGCGTGGAAAGGTGGTCGTGTTGCTCTGGCTTTATCTGTCTGGCGTTGAGAGGAGGTCTTGTTGCTCTGACTATCTATCTGGCGTGGAGAGGAGGTTGTGTTGTTCTGGCTCTATCTATCTGGTGTGGAGAGGAGGTCATGTTGCTCTGACTATCTATCTGGCGTGGAGAGGAGGTTGTGTTGTTCTGGCTCTACCTATCTGGCGTGGAGAGGTCGTTTTGCTCGGGCTCTATCTATCTGGCGTGGAGAGGA
>CAKALU010040353.1:0-44088 GCA_916700995.1 Hozukius guyotensis
AATTTGAAAAAAAGGACCGTTCACCTCTACCATTACCACACACGAGTGTACGTTCTTTTTCAATCATCTTTCACCCCCCCAGCGTTGAGTGCAGTGGTAAAATGTCATGGAAGACTGAAGTGAGGGTAATGTAACACAGTGAGGCTGTTGAGCTCAGACTTTCTGAAAAGAGTCTCTCAGTTCTGTCCAGCCAAACAATCACAGCATGTTCAACTGACTCATAACTCTCAATAATAATAGTGAAGCAGTAATGGTAAATGGACTTGCATTTATATAGCGCCTTTCTAGTCTTCTGAGCACTCAAAGAGCTTTTACACTACACGTCAGCATTCACCCATTCACACTCATACACTGATGGCTAGGTGCCAACCTGTCCATCAGGATCTAATCTAAATACTCAGCGATGGCACAGCGTTCGGGGGCAATTAGGGGTTACGTATCTTGCTCAAGGACACTTCGACATGTGGACTGGAGGAGCCGGGGATCCGACCTTCCGATTGGTGGACGACCCGCTCTACCTCTTAGTCACAGTTGCCGCTAATGAAGCTCACTCCACCAGGTAGACTTAAAGGATATATACCTGAAGATGGGTTGGATGTCGCGTGTCCCGTTCTCCAGCAGCATTCCCTATAGACATCCATCTTACACAGGTTGGGTTTCAGCATCTTTGTGTTGTCGTAAATCACTGAGATAGTCATTAATTTTTAATATCCAGGAGCCCATGCGCCGTGCTGCAGTCCAACTAGATCCTCCACTTATGAGAGCCAGCCACATCCATTACAGCTTGTCTTTGCTGTCCCCTCCCTGTGCATGTTTGGCTGCACTTTTCTGATATCATTAATACTCATCAGCAACACCTTCCATTCTGCCAGGCAATTTACGCTCTACTACTTTCACTCTCCTACCTACTTTTCTCCTTCCTCTTTTTAGTACATTCTCATCCCTCTTTCTCGTCCACCTCTACACGTATAGCCCAGCACTTACTCTATATACTGTATGGGCATAAATAGCCCTAAAGGTTTCCTAAAACCAGGGCCACACATTATGATTGTTCAGCCGATTATAGTTATGATTTGGGCATCATGACTAATCAGACCAAGAAGGGCTGAGTCTGTTTCAGTCTGGTCCAGATGGTATTAACAGTCTGGAGAGTGCATAATACTTCTTTGGGGTGGTGAAGGACTCTAATTGTTTGCCTTCTGATGAAGAGGCTGACCATTGTTCTCATTACCATGTTTGATTTTTACAACTGAAATTGCAGATATAATCATGATGAAGTTCGATCACCTCCAGATGCACCGGATTCCGGGGGTTAGTGATACAATTAAAGCAGAAATAAACATGTTTACAGCCTGGTACAAAAAAAACGTTTTGGTCTCTATAGCTAATTTCCCCATTTGTGAACTGCGTACATAACTGTACCGGGGGGGTGAAGTTTTATATAACTCACCCATTGAAATTATGTCAAGGCTTAAAGGTTATGCATAATTAAGGGCCTGGCAGCTTTGAGAGACAGGTGGGTGCCATCACAACCGCTAGCTGTCTGCTAGGTATCACCTCAGCTATTGCGAGTCACTGACCATAGCCCCTTGGCCGTGTTTGTGATGTTGTTGCCTTTTGGAGATATTTTCATGCACATATCGGGCAAATGATATGGCTTGGTGTGCGGTTAATTGTAAGACGGGCATCCTGCTGGCCAATGTGTGGGCGTTCAATATTGGGCTGCTGCTGGAGGACCTCGGTTTCCAACGGGATATATCGGAAACTGTAATGTCCATGAAACTTGGCTAAATCCTGGAATACCTCGTACAGCGGCATTCAACCGTGACTCTTTTTCTATATACCAATCTGCCAGAACAGAGGAAACAGAGAAAAAAGGAGGACGCGAGTGCTTTATGGTGAATAATGTTAACGTTTGGGTTTATAGTTTTAACCATCAGTGTGATGGCTGTTACATTTCTTGACACCAGCTGTATTTTGCTAGTAAATGAAAGGACTTCTCCCCAGTGCTGAATGGTGTAGAGCTGACAAGGGAATTCATGTGCTCTTGTTTCCTGTAGTAATGGCTATTTATGTATTGACTATCAGATGCTGATAAAGTAGGGCATCTCATCCAGTGGTAAACAAGTTACTCCTAGAAAGCTTGGAGCATAAGTTTACGTTTCAAGGGTCAGAGAAGTCAGGGGCACATCAGAGTACTCCGAGTAGAATGTGGAAATCAAAATACAGACTTACTGGATTACAGTATTGCAGTTTTTCCCTCATTTTAGGACACTGTTGCTTATTGCTGAACCTTGGCAGTTCATTACTGCAAGCTTTCACATTTAAGTATTGCCATATGAGTTGATGTCCTGTTGGTGGGCATTAAAGCAGCTCCTGAGATCTCGTATGCCATGCTCATCGTCCGTTCCACTCGAGATCTCCCTCATTTCAGAAATGAGATGTCTCCAACCATCTGTCAACACAAAGTACTGGCCTCCCGCGACCAGACAAATCATTCCTAATCCTCCCGCCTCTCCTCGGGACCTGGATCCCGGCCGTCGGCCCTCTAACGAAACAGATCCCCCTAATGAAGGAATATGGCAGAGAAAAGTGCCTCCCATTGATTCTGTTCCCTGGCCAATGCCGCCTCAAGGATAGTGCAGCTGAGCTATACTTAGAATCAAGGATAGGGTTGACGTAATATTTTTGTTCTTATATTGTGCTCAAAATGCTCTGTAAGGGCAGCGCAGTGATGAGGCTGAACTAATCCTGACGGAGCAATTTCAACTAAACCAAGCAGCTACAGTAGACAATTGGCAGCAGAATGCAGTGAATATGGCTTTGGAACGGGACTTGGCCGCCAGCCTTAGCTTATACGATCTGATCGCAATGCGAGAGCCTTCACATGGACATGTCTATCATGGACCAGGGAGTGTATTACAGTGATTATGTTCAGATTAGCAACATGTTTATCGCTCTCTAAGACCATTTGTGGCGCTCCCATCTGCCCTCGGTATTAATCAACGAAAACTGCACGAAACCGACTCTTTTTTCTTTACATATATTGACTGGAAACTTGGAGGCAGGCTAAGTCTGTTTTCTTAGCATGCAACTTGTAAAAGGCATTTTGATTAGCCTTCAGATACTGACAGGAGACTAGCAGTCAGATGTCCATCATATGCTAGAGCCTCCCACTGTAACTTTGCTCCACACTCTTTCTCATTGCTATCACATTTTTAATGCGTGTAGTTTTGAAATCAATAAGTGCCCATGATTTATTATTGCAACCAGATTTCACTGTTTGAGGGCAAGGAAGGGAGGAGGGAATTTGTCTCAGTCTGCCAGCTGATGGTGCTCATTAATATGGATAAAACTGACAAGGAGTCATCTGGGAAGAATGTCATACCACATTAGACAAATAAGTGGCTGAAACCACTGGCTGTAATGAATTGATTTGCTTCACATTGATCCCCGATCCTCCCCCCCACACGTTCTCCACTGTTAATCACATTTGGGAGTCATGTTCATGTTGTGAATTTCTGCATCTGTGAAATATTTAATAATCTAAGTGAATGGGATTTAATTCCATGTTTTACTTTTGCATCATTCAATGTATTTGTTTTATGTTAAAACTAATAAAGCAAAAAATAGAATATCGCACCAGTTTGCTAAATGTAAAATGATAACGGCAGCTGAATCAATGTTTATGAATACGTTTTCAAAAGTTTGATACCAAAGATCCAGAGTTTAATCTGGTACGTCTTCATCTTCATCCAAAGGGAAACCGGCTGAGAATGCTTTCACTTTTCACAGCACAGCAACTTTTATAACACCCTGCTTCACGTTCACACAGTTAAACTGCAGCTGCCCTGTGCAGCTGCAATCTTCTACCGTTGGCCGCTGAGGAGCTGCGGTGGAGCAGTCGGGAGTTCACTTCCTTGGTCAAGGGCATGTTGACAGTGAGTGTTGGTGGAGAGGAGAGTGTTAGGCAGCTTTTATATGAGCTTTTGTGATATATCAAATCATGTAATATCTCAATGAAACCTACTGTATGTGAGGAAATATAACATGAATTGATGGAATGCAGTGCAGAGATAACATCACAAAGCAGTCCCTCAGAAAAAGGTAAACTAGTCACTCTTTTGGCAGAATGCAAGCAATTATTACCTCAGAATAATTCAGTCAGTACGATTAGTGCTGTCTGTTAAAGTGACAGCTGCTGAATGATCCATATGAACAGTACTGTACTGTTTCTCCACTCAGTGTGTGACTGTCTAGTCATACAGCCACTTTTCTAACTTGTGGATTATCGCCGCTTTGTCACCCAGAGAAATTGGGTGGCGCTATTGCCTCGATAATAAATGGAAGTCCGACAGGAGGAAAAACCAAGAAGCTGTTGTAAAACATTTCTGACATACACTATTTAACTTTAGAAAATCAATAAAGCCAATTTAACAGAAAGCTTTTCTTGTTTATCAGAAATGGTCCACCTGAACCAAGCCGATTCTCTCTCTCTCTCTCTCTCTATCTCTCTCTCTCTCTGTGTGTCTGTCGCTTTGGAAGAATATTATCCCATAATAGTAAAAGCTATGACCTTTCTCCTGGGTACTCACCATCATCTGTGTCCAAATAAACAACTTCCTTTGACTTGCGCGCTGGGAAGTTGTTTCAGTCTTGGACAATGCTAACAATAACTGTTGATACTGCCCGACGATAAACAGCTCGGCCTGTTTTATCAAAAGTACCATAAACCATGAAGCAGCTTATCATTTCTAACTGCTGGATGATGTGATGAAATCTAATGAAATGTCTTTTCAAGTGGGTTCATAATTTAATAAGTTAATGTACTGCATTAATATGCAGATGAAGCAGTACCATCATCTATTACATAACAAGCAATTATCAATTGCGATATAACATTTTCACTGGTGCTGTAATAATAATATTCAGTGTTTTTAAATTAAAAAAATAAAAATAAAATAAAAAATGTAATCCAATATTAAAATATAAAAATATATAATTATGGTTGCACCATTCCAACTCTCAAGTCTCCATATAAAGATTACTGATCTGATACCAAGGGTTGGGATGGTGTACTTTCAGACTGGTTTGATATTAAGCCCAACACTGGACCAGACCAATATACTGAGATTTAATACTGGGTGTCACACTTGACTCAGCAGCCGTTCTACCAAACTAAAATGAGAATAGCTGGTCCACCTTAAAGGTCAGCACACCTTAAGTGAGCCCGGGCCGAAGTTGTTGCTAACTTCACTTTATTCATTTGGTGGCAAGACAAGACGGGAACTCGGATTGGGTCTTGAGGAGTTGTACGATTTATTCACCGTAAAATAGCCTAAACTGTACACACACTACACTGCTACGTTCACAGCTATAAGGTTACTGCTGGCTTCATACTCACCATCACACATACTCTCTCTCTCTTTTTTATCTCTCTCTCTCTCTCTTTTTAGACCACAGACCCCCATTTGATAACATTTTAGCTTTTAGATGTTTAATTACAGAAAATGTATGAAACCCATGACCAAAACAATCATATAGTCATTGCAACTTGCAATTTATAATTAACCTCTTAAAAATCCAACAGGCCGCCGTCTAGCTTTAGGAGGACACCTGCTAAACTACATAGCTCCTTAAGTAGCATTTTATTTACTATAGTAGCTAAGAGATTGTTATTAAGAGACTAGACTTTAAAAAGTTATCCAACCCAAAAACCTAGTCTAGTGTTTCCAACTGTATTCCAGTGAAAATAGCACGAGCTCCAAAAGTCCTTAAATCTAGAGAGAAAGTCGCCAAGTCAGCAATACTGACAGTGCGTCCCTTCAAGCCTCCGTCCAAAGACACTCCCCCAAAATTATCATTATGAACATAAACAACAAACATGGCAACTCACAGCTGTCAAGATGTAATATGTTTTCTGTGCTGTTTGCCTTTATCAAGCCGTGTTAAACATGTGGTGAAATGTATTTTATCCATGTAACGTTTCCAAACAAAACAAGTTTAGATATTATACAGTACTGTATATAATGTGTATGTGTATATAATATGTTATAATAACTCGTAATGGCTCTCTAAAGATGCCTGTTAATTAAGTGACTACCAGTTATTGTGCATAACTTTACTGATTACTACATTATTCATCTGTGCAGGACAGAAGTTACTACACTGCCTGCAAGGCACTTTTTACAATCCCATGTGCCTCTCTACTGTGTGCTTTCATTACGCCGTGCAGTATGTTAACTGAGAGAGAAGCCGAAGTGCCAACTCCACACTACTCAAGAGAGAAGATGATGTATAATTGAGGAGGTCAGTGTTGAGTTTGACTCACATATTTTGATTCCTGTCTTTGGATTTCTTTGCAGAGGGCAAATCATAAGAAGTAGACTTCACAGAATACATTTTATAGAGCTATGTACCACAGTAGGGGCCAGTAATAAGCTGTTTTATCTCTCGCAGTAAAACCGAAAAGGAATGCCTTTACAAGGATAGCTGGTATTTTTTTATGTATTCATTCTTATTAAATAAACAGGCTGGGGTGGCTTGTGTTGGTATTAAGACACTTTTCAGGGTGAGAATAACTTTAAAGAATGTCCTTCGTTCTCTGTGTCAGCCTGTTTTTATCTCATCATGGTTAGTCATTGTTGTCATGCTGCTGAATACCACAGCACATTTTTGTTATAACTGAAGTTAAGGTCCTAGTGGATACTTCAGAGGCTTTCATTCATTTAATGTTTGAATAACGAACAAGGAATATTCTAACAAAATAAAAACCAAAGGATGGTGAGTCGTGCTATCTGACAAGGACTTAGCCTTGAATTGAGACCCTTTTGGAAACCCTTCCTTTTACAGTCCCTAATGACCAAGTATTTGTTATGTTGTTAAGAGCCCAAGTTTTATTATGCACTTTATAGACATTCAGATAGTACTTTCCAAGAAATTACTTTTTCTTATAGTTATTGTTGTTGGCTACACTCAATTATAATGGGTTTATTAGATTTACCTATGGCACTATACAATTGTTACCTAGTAACAAGCTCTGCAGGAACCGTTTTCCTCTAGTGTCATACATCTTCTTAAATACCGGGTACTTTCTGTCAGATGTTTTTGGAATTTACTCAGTAAGTAAACTGAAACTGTACTGTAAAACAAAGCCTTGTTTGTTTCCATGGTATCACCAAGTTCTTTGCATATTATTTGTAATAGATAAATCATTTTCTCATGCAATCAACACAAAGAACCATTACAGTAACGGAATATTGATTCAAATTTGATCAGCGCTGCCTAGTTTGACCGTTTTGTCAGAGTTTCATGTACTAATGTCAGGATATAGCGACCGTTTTATAAAAATAGCTTCTTTTAATCATATTTGCTCCAATCTCGCCTACTTCAGCTTTAAATAAGCTATATACAATCAGTTCTTTCAGTTTCCAGAGTTCAATGCTTCCAAGTGGGAAGGAAGGGGGAAGAAGGAAAACAGTTCAGTTCATTACAACACTTTAGAAGGGAGTGGTTGGTTTAGTTGCATACATGCACATACACACACACACACACACACACACACACACATGTCTAAATGTTAGCAATTTGTTTTTATAACTATATTCACTATATTCAGATTCCATTATTTGACCATGTTGGGTAGACCACTGTCCGAACACCAAGCAACGAATTATGATTGTGGAATATTGGAGTATGATAGTGCCACAATAATAGGACCAAAGTGCATTTGAGCTTGTTTGTGGGGAACTCCCACATAAATTAAATCCTGTAATCTATGTGGGTAAACTACATTTTCTTCCAGGGAGCGCCAAGATGTGGAGTTTGCGGGGTCCTACCAAGATTTGACAGTACAAAAGACCAATAGAAGACCCCCGCATCCTCCTGCTGAATTCTCGCTCTGGAGAGTCTTCTTTTGCTCCAGATGAAGCCGGTGACTAGACTATGTAATTTATCCCAATAAATCCTTTTGAAGAATTGGTTGCGTTGTTTTCTAGAAAGTACACAATTATATATCTCAGTTATTACCAACCTAAACCAATCACAACTACACCGAATTTATATGAATTGATGTGTAATAGTGAAGGTTTTCCTAAGTACTTCAGCTGTAGTTTCTTTGTATTTACCTACTTATTTGCCAGTGGTAGTTACCCAATAATATACTACTATGTAGAATTCATTTACTGGGTAAATACTAGGGGACTGTGAAAGGAAGGGTTACCACATTTTTCAGCAGGATGCTGATAACTCCGGTTGTTATCCTTCTTGCTGTTATTTCCTTCTGCCTAGCAACACATCTTGATGCATCTCGATGTGATTAACCTTTGTAGATTTTCAGCGTGAGGGAGGACGGTAACCTAGTCTAAATAATAAGCCCATAAGCCTGACAGGATCTAATTCATTTCTTCGTGTAGGCCACCTCATAACCTTTACCGTTCACACTCCTGCTGTCTTGGCAGTCAGACCAAAGCCTAATGGTTGGCTCCGAGTGCAGTGAGCCATAAGGAAGATATAGACTATAATGATCACTTGGTAAAACGTGCTAGAAAATATGAAGTTGAGGGTTAAAGACAAGCTATAAAAAGCACACTTCACTTCACATTCACCCCGATGTGATAAAAAGCAGAAAGGTTACATTAATCAACATTTAATAAAAAAGGTATTTCATGTCTAGAATCTCAGAAGGAAAGAAATATGAAAGAAATGCCGAAAGCTAAACCTTTCGCTTTTATACATCTATGAAATGTTGATGAGTATATTATAGGATTGTAGTTGCATGTTATTTCAGCCGTCAACCCTGTTGCAACCCATGAACAGCATGTGGCTGTCACGGCCTTTATTTATGAAACTAGATCATTAAATGGAGTTGGTTAGAGACGTGTATGTAAGCAGTGTGCACCTACACAGAAAAATAAAGATGAAATAATCTCCTCTATCTCTCCTATATCTCCTCTATAGATACAATGTCATATTTGTTCTGCTTGCACACATCTGGCCCATATTCATAAGAGCCACTGAGCACACAGCTAAAACTCCCTTAAGTGTATGAATCATGTTGTTGAACATGAAATCAGGAAGCCAAAGGAACAAATGCCTTTCTGATGTGCATGTACCTTCCAGCTTATCAGCCTCTCGCTGAGGACTCCGGGGGACACATCTAAAGCCGGATCTTTTTTAATCAAATGACTCACACTGTTCTGGAGTTCCTACAATATTTTCTGCCTTTCAAGGGCTTTTTTTTTTTCTTTTAAAGAAAGCTTTCCCTATTTATGACCTTTTCTCTGTGTCTCATTTTTAGATTCAGTTCCAAGTTTTGCAACGGGGCTAATATAGGCTCCCTAAACCTAGTCATCTCAGGTCTGGGAGGAAATCAGCCTCCTTGTGTGGGCTGTCTGAGGTGACACAGTGAAGGTTTTTAATTGCTTCTTTCAGTCAGGTATACAACCCCTGGATTCTGTACTCTTGTAACTTCACTTCATCCCTTTCACCTTCCCGGCAGGGTTCTTTAACAAAGACCTGAGCATAGACCCAGTGTCTGCTTTTTCTGAGGTTCTTTCAGGCTACCTCTCCCCAGAGCTGATCTCTGATACTGATAGTGAGTGACAAAAAAACTTTCACTCCCTCAAAACCAAACACATAAAAAACAAGATACCAGATGCTCCCTCAGAATCAACCGAAGGTCAAGTGACAACATCACCCAGTATGTACGAGAATAGCAGAAACAGAACATAGAAATACGGACTGACATGATGACCCCACCAAGTAGAACATGGCTTAGTTAACTCACCTGACAAGCACAGGTGAGCTAACATTCAAGTCAGTGAAGTGAAGGTTCAAACTTAATATAAAAGCTTGAAGAAGGTGAGGCGGGGCCGCTGTCAGGATCATTGACCAAAACCCCAACAGAGGAAAACAAGAAGTGCGCGTGTGTGTGTGTGTGTGTGTGTGTGTGTAGACCAGAGATGCCTCTATTCTAATTATTTTTGACCCATTAAATGCACCAAACTGAGCCATGCCAATGTTTCAGTTTATTCCAAATGAGGTCCCCATTGTCTTGATAAATGGGAAGAAGAGTATCTGAATAGGTGTGGCAGGTGACAGATGATACTCAGTGACACAATCTGAGCACAATTTGCAGGAAATATTCTTTTCAAATTGTAATTGACAGGTGTGGAAGTGGGGCAAATAATATTGGATATGGAAAAGTATAACACTCTGGACAGACAATTATGGGTGGCTCCTGAAGTGATTTACTGTAGCCAGGTGGCTCCCAGCCAGACATTAACAGCCACCCCGCTAGAGTATAACTAGTTTAAATTCAATCTGCAATCTAATTCCACATTTTTCTGTTTTCTCTTGCAACACAGATTTTGTCTGTCTACGTGTCTCGGCTTGTCCGCGGGCTTGTTGAACAGCAAGATGATTTCATTGATGTCATTTTATTTTCAAGGCACAATTTTACCCGCCTTCCGAATTTGATTTACACCCGGGTCGGGCCGTCTCAAAAAGGTCATGCTGACTTTTAAAGGTCCAGTGTGTAGTATTTAGGGGAATCTAATGGCAAAAATGGAATACAAGATTATTGAGTACGTTTCACCTGAAAGTAAGGACGTTTTCATATTAGGTTCGATTGATCCGTACCGTGTCCGAGTATGATTGCTCCTCTCTCTCCGCTCAGCTTTCACATTAGTAAAGTTGTTCCGTACCCGAGTACACTTGCGTCATCGTCCACGTGTATTTGTGTATGTTGAGATCAGCTGTTTGTAGCGGAGCATCGTAAAAAAACTTCATTCAAACTGGACAGAAACAAAATAAAACTCACCAAAACCATCGTCTTTCCAACAATCACCAACTCTGGTTTGGTTGAAATAAACTCTTATGTATTTAACTCTCGCTGAGCAGCTGAGCGTCTCTCATTCTTCGGAGGCAGACTATTAAATTAGATAAATAAAATAACATATATCGCCCGACCCCATCGCCTATTACTGCTTATATTCTAAGGAACCTCTCTCTTGCCTTCATGCTTTATCACCCATGGCCGTGCAGTTCATATACATATTCGTGCATATACAGACATAAATATGAAACAGTTTTATATCTGTGTCTGTATCTATGTCTTATATCTTTTATACATGATCGGAGGAGACCGGCGGCGTTGAAAAAAGCCTGCCCTTTCACAACTACTCCCTGACTGCTAATGTTACTTGCGTTAAATAGCGGTCCACTTCGTGTTTCAGACCTGATACAAACCATACCCGAGTACACATGATCCGTGACCGAGACCACCTTTTCAAGTGGACTCGGGCGCCAATCGACGAACCGTGCCCGAGTACGGTTCAGAGCGTTCACACTAATCAAACGAACTGGACTTTGGGGATTCGGATCCCGTACTTCTAGTAGCCCAGAACGGACAAACCAAACACTGGCTCTATAGGGAAATTAACATTTTCACGTTTTCACGGTGTCCACCATAGTTCTCCTACATGCTTGGCACACGGGATGAAAATGCTTTTGCACTTGTTCTGCTCTTTAAAATGAGCATATCTCAAAATTTTATTTATGACAAAATTTCAATACTTTTGTCAATTATTATAGTTTATTGAGTTATATAACCTTTGAGTTTAGGTTATACAGATTTTAGGCATATGAAGAATTTGAAGATACTCCATCACAATAAGCAAAATTACCAACGTGGGCACTGGCGGACCAAATAATGTGTTCAAAGTTCAAAGAAGAAAAAATGCATGTGGAGGGTTTACAGACTTGTTCTGTCCCTGTGTGTAGAGAGGAACTGACAGAATCAAATTGACAGTGAACAATATTGATTGGCCAATTACTAACATTGACAGCTTGGTGACTCAGTTGTTTCCATGGATACCTATAGAAAGAAACTATTGGGTTTGAGTCTGACAAACGAGCAAACATGTTTTCCAAATCAAACCTTAGGTTTTCAGATTGATTGCTGTTGGTGTGTTTGTGTGCTAATGGAAAGGTAGGAAAAATGCTCAAAAGCAGTATTGGAAAAAAGCCCCTAATCAACTATATTACCAGTCATAAAATGGTAAATGGACTTACAATTATGTCGTAACTTTCTAGTCCTCCTACCACTCAAAGCGCTTTATAATAAATAACACATCCTGTTCACTGTGATGAGTCAAACAAGTTTGTGGAGCTCAACATGTGCTGTCAGCTTGAACATTTATCCTGTTCTGTTATAAAATAAAATGACACGTTGAGACTGACAATATAACCTGCAGGCTTCTGACAAATCATTTTATTGAATTGTTTATTCAATAAAATCTAATGATGCCAAAAACGTGTTGCCTACTGAAGCTTTAAGTAGTCAAATGCTCCAAGCAAACCACCAAACACAATGCATTATGCAAACCCTGGGTTCTACCTTCCTCTAAATTAACTTAAAGGTCCCATATCCTGCTCATTTTCAGGTTCATACTTGTATTTTGTGTTTCTACTAGAACATGTTTACATGCTGTAATGTTCAGAAATACCTTTATTTTCCTCATACGGTCTGCCTGAATGTCCCTGTATTTACCCTCCCCCTGAAACGCTCCGTTTTAGTGCATTTCAATGGAATTGCAACGGAATTGCGTTGCTAGGCAACGGTGTGTGTCCATGTTTACTTCCTGTCAGCTGATGTTATTCACATACACTGCAACAGGAAATAAACTGGGACACATTTAGAATTTTTACGTTTAAAACCGTGTTATGATCTAAATATTGTATATTTGTGACATCACAAATGGACAGAAATCCTGACGGCTTGTTTCAAACGCACAATTTCTGAATACGGGCTGTGTGTATTTCTCCGTATATTGAGCGTTTTGATAGTTTAACAGTATTTATATAGCACTTAAACCTGTTTTATAATATAAAAGTCACTATAAATCTCACTTTTAATAATATGGGACCTTTAAAATAACAAATCTGAATTATATAGTACTCAATATATTATATCATATACTGAAATAATAAGACAGTTATCGCCTGGATGTTTTTGGGATAAAGAATAAAGACTTAATGTTTTAGGTAATCCCCGTCATGCTACACCAACATAACACCAGTTTACAGGCTGGTTTTAATCTGAGGAGACTAACAGTGACGGGATAAACAACATAGATCATTTCAGAGTTAGTGCTATGTGATTTTTAACAACAGGTTCCTGGGCTTTATTTTAATAAATAATGCTCTGAGCTGTGAACCAGTATTTGTGGTCGTGGATCTATAACAAGCCATTCAACAAGCTGATGGCCTTTTACCTCGCTATAATGAAATAATCTAATACTAATAATTAGAATCCCAAAGTGTCGTGTTGATTGTCATTCCAAACAAAGGACTAGGACTGAGCAATAAACACTTTAATCATATTCTTATGTGATTGGTGTTGTGTTTGACCCACCCCGACCTTGGCTCCTTCCTACTGTACCGGAGGGAACAGACGGCTGGAGAAGTTGCTCTGAGAGCGTCTATATTACATTATTAAATTGGGTGACTTTCGAGACTTTGAAGGATGTCTGTTTCCGCCCCTTTGATTGCACTGACATGCCGCCACACAGTGCGTGACAATGCTCACTTTTGCGGTATGGATATATACCTTTCACCGTTCACCAAAAAACACAAGCGCGTTCAATGAACACGCTCTTTTAGTGCAAACATGCACGACACCGTGTATTAGACGACCTGACAAACGGCTCCGGTGCTCGTGTTGTTGTAGAGAGAGGAGTTTCCTCCCTTAAAGTCAAAGGGGCACGCCACGACTTCAACCATACAGGCATAACTAAACATGCTGACCAAACACCCGCCCTATAGCCTGGTGAAAGCCAATGACGTGGGAGAAATTTTGGGGCGGCCAATCAGATTGTAGGAGTTGCACTGGCCACTTCTTTAAAACTGTGCATGGTTGTAACACGTGGTTAATATTGTGAAACGGTGGCAGTTAGGTTTAGGCAACAAAACTACTCAGTTAAGGTTAGAACAAAAGATTATGATTTGGGTTAAAATAAGTGATGTGTGCTTTGGAACTTAACCTATAGACGTAGTGAGACCAGGCTGACTATTGATAGTAAATGTATACACAAGTACACAAAAAATGACCATTAGCACCTTATGTTGTGTGATATTCTAATCTTAACATTTACATCTTACAGTTAATAGTCATCAACCTGTTTACCATATAAGCATAATGTATGTTTATGCATGTGTTCTGCATGCAGTGTATGCTGCTTTTTTTGTTTTGTAATCCAGCAGTAAAGACTCCGAGATGAAAGTGAAGTAATTAGCAACTTCCATCTGTCACGTCACCTGAGGAAACAGCCCTTCTGTACGTGTTTAAAGAGGCGAGGACGAATCAAACAAACATCTTGGCTATGATACAAATGTTTAAGGAAAACTAAGCAAGCCCCGCTTTTAACCCGGCTTTTCATCTGAGAAATAGGCTGATCCGCCCAGCACTTAATGGGCCTCCAGACATTTTGGAAAAACAGAATATAAAATTAAACATTGAACTTCAAAAATCATTATTCCATCATTATTATTTGTTCCTTTTCAGGAGAAAAACCAACGTGTACGCCTCTAATAGTACACGCACCGGGAGGTGCTAATTATGACACATGGCCCACTTATCTCAGACAGCATTGTGTTAAACATTCAAAATGAAACTGCAGGATATTTCCGTAGCAGCAGCTGAACGGCTCTCAAAATACAGCGGCACGGCTGGTACAGGATGAGTCCAATCTCAATACCGGGGCTTCATGGTATGAATAGTGAGGCTGTGCACATCCAGTGTCCCTTATTTGGCATTGAGAATAATGAGAACCATGAAAAGCAGACTGTTGACAGTGACCCCTTTGACTCGGCACTAAATTTATAGCTGTCAGGTGGAGATGGCACTCTCGGCTTCTGTGGGGGTCAACACTATCATGGCCATTTAATTACAGGGCTGGGAACTGGCCAGCGCAGACTATCATGCATTGTCATACAGTACGGGTAATGGTCCAGTACATCTGCAGTACATGGAGATACGCAATAGGTTACAGTGCATTTTGTAGTATTTCCATACAGGATACAGTATTTAATGGCAGGTAATACAAGCTGCAGTGGAGTACATAATTGATCTTGTCTTCAGCAAGATGAATGCTGAACCAGGAAGGCTCTATTTATCTAGTCTTCATACACTGTACGTAACTGTTGAAGTGTTTAAACAAGGTCCTCTTTCCCTATAATTTACCTTCAAATTCTAAATGACCGGGCTATATTTGGCTGAGTTTAGCTCATCTCCCGTCTACTAACTAAATCATGTCCCCAGCCAGAACAAATGCTGCCAAGAAAAAGCCCTCTTACGGTGCTGCGCCGGTGAAAGGTCTACAGCTTCACTGCATGGGTTACATAAAACTGCAATTTCCCTTAGTTATTCCTGCTAATTTGACTCCTGAAAATATTATAAAATATTGCTAGCTTTCGGGTCACGCTCAGCATCTCATAGACAATCACCTCTTAGAGTGTTTTACTGCTGAAAACTAAAATTATCATTTAGAAACATTTCCCAGCTACTCTGGGTTCATCTGCTGGGTCAAAACATTTTCCTACAATTCTGGACTCTAGATTGATTTTCTCCTGTGCATTTATTATCATTTACTAAGAGGTATCTAGGAAAAAAAAAAGCAGCAATCGTGTTTAAGAGCACAAACATTTTATGGTTAGATGAGGCAGTGAAAAACACTGAGCTAGTGTCACCGGAGGACACAGAGGCACATGATTTTTTATCATATTTGCTCCAATCTCGCCGACTTCAGCTTTAAAAAGCGTGTTGGGCTTTTAGTAAAAACCTTCTTTATTTTATAGAAGCGCAAGTGATGTGGGGCCAAAGCGAGGTTACCTTACATAATGCGCTTCATGCTATGAGACTCTGCTTTAAGACATTTCTAAAGTGAATGAATCATTACACGGCACTTAATGGATTAGTCCAGTCAATTCACAAGTTGTGGTACATCGTGTACCAAAGAGAGAGCCTTTGAATAAGTAGAAGAGTGTACTTTTCAAGTTAGAATAGTTCATCAACTTAAAGACTAAAATCTTTGAATCTTTCTATTAGTCATAAATCATATCATGTTGGACGAATGATCACATTGGAGAGGCTGGACATAATATATCTTCTTCAAAAAAATGTCTAAATATTAATCGATTAAATTTAGTAGCAAAGTAGTTGCTGATTATTTTCCTGTTGATCAACTAATATCATATTGTATATTATCTTGTAACATGCACCATAGAGTGCCATATCCATATTCTGAGCAGTTACATCAGATATACAGTATTTAACGTGCCTTGTACGAAGCGTAGCTTGCATGGATGTGGGGCAAACACACAACCCGTATTTCTCTCTAGCAGTTTTTAGTTGTATTGAACCTGAGAACGGCAACGAGCAGCTTCATAAGCGAGCAGCCCAGCATCACTTGTTCTAAACTGCCACAGGGCTGAACTTTTAAGTGACCATGCCCTGCTTCTGTGTGTCAGCATGAACTATTACTCCAGCCGGCCCCTCCGTGTGCTGCCTTTATTTTACACAGTGTAGCTTCTGAGCTTTATTTCTTCACATGATGGTGTCCCTGTCTTGCAGAAATAAATCCCAGAGACATAGTGGAAGAACACACACAGCAGGGAGAAAGCAGCATTTTGTTCAGAAATATTTTGTCTTGCACGGAGTAACCACACAAGAAAAAAAAAAAAGTACTGTTGGATGTTATAAATAATAGATTGTGTCTCAATTTTGGAAGGAGGCACTAATAATATAGTCATTTTCTGACATGAAATACTCAGGCAAGGTGCCCCAATAGATTAATATCTAAACAGGTACAAAAGTGCTTGAATTAATCATCGGCTGGGCCTTGTTTGTGCCCTCGTGGATATGGAGCTCGCATTGGAGGAAAATCTATAGCTGTGAGGGAGCAGGGTCAATGATGTTGTTCTCCACAAAGTGCATTGCACTCATTTGTCTGCCTCACGGGTGGCACATTTGCCCGGCAAATAAAATAGAATGCTTCCTGACCATGGTAGTACATCTGATAAAATTAGCTCCGGGAACAAGGGCAGCGCCACCTTCGTGAGCCTTGATAGTGGTCTGTCTTTCCGGTGCACTTTTCAAACTTAGTGGGACACTTTGCGCCCTGCTCTAAATCCATACGCTTGTCTTGAGTGAAATGAGCCGTGTCACTTTGGTTTGGTGCAGGGTCATCAACCACGAGTTAGAAACAGCCACACACTACTTCAGAAAGTTTGCAGAGCCTCACAACTTTGATGTTTCATCTGAAGACTAGAAGCAGAGAGAATTATGTTTTTTTAATACGTGATACTGCGTATACGTTTTTCTGGACAAAAGAAAAGAAAATGCTTAACAGGGTTATTGGATGGAGAGTAATTATATGTCTTTAAACAACAGATAGGGATGCACCGATAACACTTTTTTTCAGACAGAGTGCAAGTACATACATTTGGGTACTCGCCGATACCGAGAACCGATACGAGTACATCTCTGTGCCAAAAGACCCTCGTTAACAGCCAGCTGGAGGGTGTGAGCGACACACGGCAGGCTGGGGAGTCCCGCATACGAGGCGGTGCGCCGCCACCGGCTCTAGGTTGGCTTGGAAAGGCTCGGGGCGAAGGTGGATCGAGGCCGCAGCTTTACAGCGCTCCCCACCCGGACCTCACCGCACCGTGACGGGGCTCCTTGCTCCCGGTGCGACTGTCGACCGGGGCGGACTGTCCTCAGTGTGCCCCAACCGCGTCGTGCCGCGGACCACGTAAAAGGCGCCAGGGGTCTGCGGCGATGTCGACAACCCACCCGACCCGTCTTGAAACACGGACCAAGGAGCTTAACGCGCGCGCGAGTCAGAGGGTGCAAGCAAAACCCCATGGCGCAATGAAAGTGAGGGCCAGCGCGCGCCGGCTGAGGTGGGATCCCTGCCCAGTGGGGTTGGGCGCACCATCTCGCCCGCACCGTCGGGGAGGTGGAGCGTGAGGACCCGAAAGATGGTAACGAGAGGTTAACGTCGCTGTAAAGTGGTATCGGTGCCGTTGTATCGGAGCCGTTTTGTGAGTACGAGTACATGAGCACAGTATCGGACCCGACACCCGATACTGGTATCGGTATCGGTGGATCCCTAACAACAGATACATTTTGAACATAATAAAAATTATTTTTTTTAAAAATAGAATGAAATGTGCCATAGGATAAGACCTCATGTTGTTCCCTCTGTGACATCCCCCTGTAGTTAACTTCAGACGGCTCTTCACAGGTTACAGAGAGGTCACCAGTTTTAAAGCACGAGGCCTCAGAAGTTCCCAGAGAGTGATGCATATCCAAATCACTGTGCACGCGCTGATTGATCGGTACACGGAGATAGTCTGTCTAAACAGGAATTGGAGTAGAGGCTTCAAGAGATTACTTTGAGTTTGAGAGGCAGGAAATCTGATGCCACATACTTAATCACTTTATCAAAAGGATGGATTTCATCCATCAGAGGACGGGTCAGTTTCATAAACGTAAAGCCTTAGATTGGTCTGGAAATCTCAAGGTGGAGCAGTCTGATGTGGAATCTAATCCATTTCTTCATGAACATATTAAAGCTGCACTCTGAAATGTTTTTAATGATGTATGCAGCTCACCAAACGAGTCAGTCTAAATCAACGTGCAACACATAACATTATTCAACTCCTACTAACTAAGACAGTGTATAATTACAGGCGTTATCCACATTAGGCTTGCTGTGGCAGTCGGTGTTATCGGTGTTACACGGTGGCACATTACAGTATCCTCCACTCCCACCGTCGTTTTGCTTTTTTTTTACAGAAATAAAACTCATATTGCTCATTTTGGCGTACCAGCGCTGTGTTGTGTCGGATGACGGACGCTACAAACTGAGAGTGAATGTGTCTGCTCCCAATGGAGTCTCAGCTCAGAGTAGCAGGAGTCACGTTTCACACACACACGGGACGAGAGAGAGTTGACACACAAGACAGAAGCAAAATCACCTATTACCTATAACCCAATGCTATAAGGGAACCATAACGTAAATGAGGTAATCGCCGTGACCGGTGTTCGAGCGGTGCAGCCCCGGGTGGAAAAACCTGCGAAAGCTCTACCGGAGAGGCCAGACACACAGAGACCCGACGGTTAAGATCAAAGTAAGCGCGCTACACATATTGATCGTCATCTCTGTCCGGCGTAATCGGTAACACCGGTGTTATCACTGGTTATTAATCGGTGGAAAAATGTCCTCATCGTCACATCCCTAATCCACATGATGTTGCTGCATTGCAAGAATTCCAATTCAGACGAGTCACCTCTTGCTTTCTGGCTAAATTGCCAATCTAAAAACGTTAAGGTTGGAATGCAGTGTTCTCAATCTCAATTTTCAGCTGAGGTAGAAGGTTGTTTTCCATACATATATACACCAACAAATAACAATTCCAAATTGATATCTGTTTTGTATCATCCAATCTTTTAATTAAAAACAATTTGGATGTGTGCAAAACAATTTCCAATCAGAGCATTCGTTAAGATGTTCGACGATAACATTGGTGACGCGGCAAGAGCGGCTCGGACTGCTCCGGTTTGTCCTTCGTCTGCAGTCAGATTCTAATACTTCCCTCACACTAGTAGCTGCTGAGCAAATGTAATTAATTAGTGCATTAGTGTAGTAGTTAGCTTATAAAAGGAAAGGATAAGGGAGATGAAGATTGATAAAGATTTGATAAATAAGACAGATAAGAGCAACGGATAAGGACGAGATTTATAGTATGTATATTTTGAGACGGCGAGTGTGGTTCTTATCTGAGCAACGCAGGGTTTTAAAGTAATCAACAATGATTCACCTCGAGTAAAATTAAAAGGGCTTTATCTGCATGAAATGGTGCAGATTTAATGGGGATAAATTGTGTGCTGATGATGGGAGAACAGTTCTCTAAGTGATTAGAATTAATCTAAATATATTCAGGAGGAAAGACTCAGTCAATGTGTGTGCAGCATAGGTTTGTGCTAATCTTTACCATGTAGAAATATCCCCTACGTTGTTAAATAATAATAATGCACATATTTTTGATACCTTCTGTGACCAGAATTAAGCTGTCGCGTGTGTAAACCACATGTGCATTTTTCCTTATTTATTTATTTGAATGTTCCTGCAGTCGGGCGAGTTCATTTCCAGCTAACTTATTGGTTTGTTTGAAACCCATTTCCACACTTGGAATGGGTGTGCTCGGTAGCAGATGCTTCAATTTCAGACCATAGCAGAAGGTGCACACACACACACACACACACACACACACACACACACACACAGACGTTGGACTGAAATCATGCCTCCATCAGCTTTGCCTTGTCTGTCGTACAGATATCGATTTACAGGCCAGTTATGAGCTGGCTCCGGAGCCACCTCTGGAGTTTTATAGAAACATGATAAACATCATCAATCTCTTTGTGCAGCCTTCAAAAGGTGGCAGATGGTTCATAGCCTTTTAATCAATTGGGATTCAATGGTCCAATATAGCACATGTAATGGTGCTAATGCTACTTTGGCCTACTGTGGTGTGAGTTCATGCTGTTAAAGTCAATCCTGTGCACCTGTTAGTTTTAACATCATCCAAAAATATCTTCTATCCATCTAATATTAAATTATAAGGCTTTTCTTTTTTTTTTTTGTGCAAATTTATGGTTTGCATAGTTACAGTATTTTATATACATAACTTTTGCACATGTGAACTATGTGATGATTGATCTCTAAAGACTATTCCTTATCATATAAAACCCAGCCTTATAACTACAGCCATTTGTCAAAAGGAAACATTCACAGGATTATTAGGGATTTGTCTCATTGCCAACAGACTAATCTAACTTTTACAGACCAAATGTTACATTATTGTGTGATTATCCACGAGCGTGGGATGCTTGCTTATTAGATAAGAGGCCTGTTTTGGGTATTCTGGATAAAGATAGTCTAAAATAATAGAACAGTTCTCACAACAGCAATGGATTTTAAGTTACAGTTGGAGATATTTTAAAAAGTAAAAAAAAAAAAGGTTTAAGTGAGAAACATCTGTTAGTGGGAAATAAATTAAATATGTGGCCTTGTGGCACCCGTCAGTATAATGCAATACAGTTTAACAAAAAGGATCACCGAATAAACAACTAGGCCTAAGTGTATTTCACTTAACGAGTGAACATTTTGTCCTGCTGGTGGTGCTGAAGTCTGGACATCACCAAAGTCATTAGGGTTCATCCTCTGGGGACCAGACCTTGGATGGCTGTACCAAATGTCATGCCAATCCAAGTAAGGTATAATGTACAGCGAGCCGGTTATTGTTGTGAAACAAAACCCGACAGGGTGATGCCGCACCCTGATGTGCAGCGGAGGGATCTTACATCGCCCTGAAGGGGTTTATTTCACAACAATGACCCGCTAGCTGTACATTATCCCGCTTATTACACGGCTACTTACTGAAGAAATCAATAATTTGACACAAAAACGGTCCTCCAGAGGCTGACATCAGAACTGCACCCATAGCAACGGTCTGCTATAAAGCAACGGTCTGTTATACATAGTAACGGTCTGTTATATATAGCAACGGTCTGTGACACCTAGCAATGGTCTGTTATACATAGCAACGGTCTGTTACACCTATCAACGGTCTGTTATACATAGTAACGGTCTGTTATACATAGTAACGGTCTGTTATACATAGCAACGGTTTGTATACATATTAATGGTCTCTTATACATAGCAACAGTCTGTTACACATAGCAACGGTCTCTTATACATAGCAACGGTCTGTTACACCTAGCAATGGTCTGTTATACATAGTAACGGTCTGTTATACATAGCAACAGTCTGTTACACCTAGCAATGGTCTGTTATACATAGTAACGGTCTGTTATACATAGCAACAGTCTGCTATAAATTAATAACAGACCGTAGAACGCTGTGATTGATCAATCAGGATTGAATATTCAACAAAGCCGTGTAATACAAGTTGTTACGAAATTTCAGTGTTGACCAAAATGGTGGAGTAACTGACGGACCAACATTGCCAGCCTCAGATAAAAAAAAAGTTTGACAGAATTAGAGGAATAGTGTTATTTAGACGAGTCATTGCGATAAATGTTTTAAAACCTTTACTGTTTCCTGCTAAATGTTTTGATATGATGCCTAATGTTAAATGATTTAACTCAAAGAATTACTATCACATTGTGCTAGCGTGCTTCCTCCTCAGCAGCCTCTGAAATGTGTTAATGAGCTAAAGTGTAGCTAGTATCATGTTTCAAGGATTCCATGACAGTTATACATAACAAAGATGCAGTTTTTCATTAAACAAACGGAGTAAATAATGGGTGACAGTAGCTGCATAGTAATTTAATAGTACAGTACATGATATGTAATTAAAAACGGAGTAACAGAATATGCAGTACTGCACGGCTGAGATGAGTTATAAACTCTATTGTAACAGTTAAGTCTTATATTGTAGCTCAGATCATCAGACAGGATGTTAGAGGCACTTCAGATCCCCCGAGGGCTCTTTGAAATCTTGTTCTGGGCCTTTAAACTAAAAAAGCTTTTTGTTTTATTATCCTCTGATCACAGACATATAGGGAGACGTTAAAAAGCCTTATCACGGGGTTATCTAAGGTTAACGCTGCCAAATTGAGGAGTCATACACCCGCCCGGTTCTAGACTGATTTGAATGGTATAATATGACAGTTTCCGTTAACAGTAGTAGTTAGTAAATGTATATTTGAGGCTGCTTACGCATTCAGTCCATCCGTTATCGCCTACCACGTTTTGCTGTTTTATTACAGCGGCCGACGGACATGTTTCCTTTTTTACTTGCTTCCTCTTAAACCTGTGATCTGGGATCGACCTCGTAGCCTGTTGAAAAAAGCCGTGAACACGCATGTATCTGAATTACTCACACCTGGTTTAACCTAGTCGCAGCTCCTCAGCCTGGCTTGGCAAACGTGAAATGTATGCAGCCAGGATGCACGGACTGGACTAGGTCAAACCTCGCTTTCTTTTTTTGTCTTTGTCTGTCCTGGATTTCTTAGTTCTGCTTTTGTAAAATAGCCCCCTGGTGTCGCTGTCAGCCGATTAAATGAAGGTAAATGCAGTGAACGGCCGTGCGTAACGACACTGAGCTCTGTTGCGGCACTTTATCAACTTATCAGTGAGACTGCTCCATGGTTTGCAGGGCCAAACCAACCAATCAGATATTAGTAATACGATATTTTGATGTGGCATTTTTATGATTGGTTGAATCGACTAGGACAAAATAAGATATATATATATTTTTTTTTGTGAAGGGAGGATTCTGGAAGTTGCAGCATTTGGGGAGGTAATAATGTTCTCTTTTGTTCATAGCAGAGAAATATCTGGCAAGTCATCCAGTATATGTTCTGCCACATACCACTGTCTTTTAAACACAATTGGATATAATGACGCTATATTTCTCTCTTAGATGCCACAGCTTGTGTTGTTGTTGCAGTTTTTTTTAATGGCATACGTGTATGTCATTCAGGTGGGACTGAATACTTACAGCTGCTGTCAGGCTTGCCTTGAGACACAATGTAGCACTGTAATTCACACTTCAGAAACGGCTCCATCATTAACTTTAACAATAGTTGTATTGATGATGTTGGAATCAGATACAAGAAGAAAAGATTTTTTTTTTACTTGGGCAGAAATGGTGAGTGTTTATACGTGCCACTCGATAAAGAATGTAGAGAGCTCTACCTCCCACACGCAGTAGATCCTCTGGATTAACAAGCTCCAGAATAATTTAAGAAGTCATTTACTGGGAGGCAGTCAGCTTTCAGTTAGAGATCTCCTCATTAAAGAAACCCCAGAGTATACGGCCAATTTGGCTGCAGCAGTCTGGCAACAAAGTGACAGTGAATAGAGATACACAGAGTGACGCTACTGTTGCATGTGGAGACATCAAAGTTAATGGATGATGGACGACAGGAAGACACGGTATTGGCTGCAAGGTCTCAATATCTGTTGCCGTCACGCAGCCTTAAAACAACGGGCCTTGAACTAGAAAAGGGGGGCTTTGCTTTGTGAAGTAATGACACTTTGTTATGTTGGACTGTCTTAAATTAGGCTCCAGCTTTCTACACAACTACCTTTTGTTAGTGAGGACGCATCTCCATAAGCACTGATGCATAGTATGTCCCCCACATCTTCCACCAGTATAAAGACTTTTATTAGTCCCCAAACCACCTACTCTAGTGGCACAGGAAGGTAGGGGAAGATGGGCCTGTAAGGGTGGGGGACGCATTTCTTACCTGTGTGTGACCCCTTAGGAATGTGGAGGCTGTCGAGATGTTTTTTTTTTTTACATGAATTGGCTGATTTTTACACAATATTAGCGATCTAAAAGTACAAAAGGAATTGATGCACCTGACCAAAATACATTTAATTATGCACAAAGTCAAAGGAGACATATTTTGTCCTTTAATTTGGTAGAATTGTTGAGTCGTAGGGTATGTAGCCATGTAGACCTACTCCAGGGTGTGTCAGTGCACTGTGACATCAACTGTTGGGTGTGGTTGCAGGTGAAAAAGAAGGAACTTTAAAGATAGTTAGGTGTAGGAAGAGGTGCAGCAGAACAACCTCAACCAGAGCAGGTCAGTGCTTTCCAGTTTCACCATTGTCCTCAAACCAAACCGCAAGCCATCTCCTCCTCATGTGCACAAATCTGCGAGTCACACTCTAGTCCATGTGGGAGTTGCTCACCGTAGTGGGCGCTTTGCACTGTGTAAAACTCTACAGCGAGTACACAGGAAGGACGCTGATGAGGTCGACAAAAGCAGCAAAAGTTGAACATGACGTCTTTTTTGCTTAGAATTTTTACATTGCACATGTGTGCATGTGTTTTTTGTACATGTGAAATGTGAGTTATTTTAGTAGTTTTATTATGTACCTCTGGGGCTTTACTAACAAATATGCTCATTTTAGCCCAAACCACAAAATGTTCCAAAGACTATCTGAGTGGTTTTTGTTGCCTCAACTTAACCAAGTATTTTTTTTGTTAGTTAGTAAGTAAGTAAACACATGTTGGAAGTTTATTTTTAAAAAGAGAGTGTATGAATGTAACGAGCAGAATCTGTATGTTTCCTGTGAACACAGAAGTTTATTTTGAAAAGATGTGCATGAAAGGAGCGGACACTTGACACGCTATTCCTTAACACGTCCGACGCTAGAGGGATACCTAGAGCGTCTTAGCTTGAAGCATCGGGCCACTGACCGAGCTGTGGTATTTGACAAGTTGGGAGTCAGAACGTGTATTGAGAGCCGTTTTAACATTTAATAGCTAGACAGGACATTCATTAGAGATATCTGAAATGTCGTTTTGCCTAGTCAAAACTCTAATTCAAGACATCCCTAAATGTATTTTGACTAGGCGAAATTTTAGGCAACTGAATTCTGACAAGACGTAATTCCAGTTCCAGATATCTACAATTTAATTCTGACTAGTCAGAATTTCAATTCAAGATTGAAGATATCTGCATTGTCCTTTTTAGATATCTAAAATTAAATTATCACTAGTCAAAACGACGTTGTAGACACGTTGAAGCGTCCTTGAACAAACTGCAAACTGAACCCCAAATTTCTCCTATAGTCAGGCTGGTGCTTTGCGTGGTAGCTTGCCGCCATAAGTGTGTGAGTGTGTACAGTAACAAACAATATGCCAAACCCAGGGGGTATATAGAAGCTAACCACTATTGTAATTGCAGACTGGCTTGGTGGGAGGTGGTAAACTGTTGCTGCACACGCACCATTAGTCCTCCCACACATCCAATATTTTTAGAAGAAACACAATGGATTAGTAGAACTGATGCAAGAAAAACAAATAGAGAAATTTCACCTTTCTCGTTATTATGAATTATCGGTTATCTCCTTGATATGAATGTAACTTGTAAAGAACATATATCCATCAGGACTATAGTGTGTCAGACCACGGTGTCGTGTCTCTCCATAACCTGCTGATCACCTCCGTATTACTCTCACCATGTGTGCCATGACACCCATCTGAGTAATATCTGAGACATCTACTATAACACCATAATGTCTCGATGCTTCCATCTGTTGCAGTGATGGATCTGAACATTATGTACTCTAAGACCTTCTAGTGTTATTCTGCGAGCCAATTAAAAATAGTAAATTAGAATTATTGTGAATCATGTTTCAACATCTTCTGTGGTGTATTTACTTTAATTACTTGTCAGTCAAACAACATATTTTTACTTGATCTTCAGTTAACCCTCATCCTACCAACATATTTAAAGGGGGAATTATCCACCTTTTATGTGGATGTCTAATCGGTGCTGATGGTAAATGTAGTCCACTGAAGAAATAAATTCCCAAGTGCTGCTATATCGACCGAGAAAGTCGATCTGTCCTGCCGCGGAGCCGTGCCGACTGTGCCTACATGTACCAGGATGCATTGCGCACGAGCGGCGAATTCGCTACTACGATAAATAAACAAAATAAACTCACAAAATTTCAATGAAGGAAAAATACAACCTTCTGAATTCAAGTCTCTCTCCTTCACCGAACTAAGAACTGTGTTGTTAACGCCTCGTACAACAGACTTCATTCAAACTGGACAGAAACAAAATAGATCTCACCTAAACCGTTAGTCCGTTAGTCTTTCCTCTGTTCAAACAATCAGCAACTCTGGTTTGGTTGAAATAATGAAATGAAAATATGCCGTCTCTACACGCTGTTTTTCCCCGCTGTATCTCTCTGCCGCGCGGCGACCAGCTCCGTCTTCGGAGGCAGATCATTAAATTAGCTAAATTTAATGACAAAAATCGTCCTGCTGGTCTTGGTTGTCTTTTCCAGTTTATCTTCGGGATCCTGGAGAAGGTCTCCAGCACACCTCTGTCCCAGTGAGGTGGAAAACTTTCATGCATAGTAACGCACCCTCGGCTCGCTCTCTCGGGGTTGTCATCGGCGACAGCATCCAACACAAACTGCCCACGCTGACATTCATCACAGCAGAATGATTCAGTTTCTGTTGGCATCAGAGGGCAATCTGAGCCACCAGTCGCTGTTTGCTCTCAGCTGCTCAGGTTGTTGTCTTCAGCAGAATCTTCCAAGATGGCAGCGATGTCAGTCCAGTGTCATCTGTTTAGTCTTTTATTTGTCTAACTTTCTTACTTAAGTAAAGCAAAGTATTTACACAGTGCTTTTGCAAACGTTATTGAATGAAGAGTATGAGGATATCCTGGACCATGTGATCGGGATATAAACTTCTCCGATCCTCTGAATCTGTCTCTCCAACTCTCCTGGGTCTCGGAGATTATCAGCACCTCAGTCTCCACCTGCCCGGTCTCGCCACCTGCCCGGTCTCTCCACCTGGCCACGCCACCGCCGCATCTCCTCCTCCCCACTCCTCTACCGTCGGCCTGCTGTGCACTCACATAGACACACACACACTCTGGAAAGAGACAATGGCATTTCTCGTGGCTTTACTTACTGTGTGTTGTCTGTGTGGGACTTAAAGTAGGTTCGTTCCTGGATGAGTACGTCTAACGATGTGTCCTGGATATTGCTTATTGTTTTATGGCTATTGCAGAATCCGTACAAACCCCAAAGCAGTTCGCACAGGACATGAACTCATCATGGAACTTACCCAGAGACTTACCTCGCCTTTAAAGCTTTCTGGCTTTAAATAACTACTTGAGCGATTTTGCTTGGATTTGAAATGTCGAAGGAATCGCCGCCATGTGATGTTGCTAAATGGAAATGGCTGATTGTTTCATTATTACTTATTTCTGGTAACACGCAACCTAACCCTGGACCAGAGTATTCAGACGCCATCTGAGTTTAAAATCTCTGTCCGGACTAAATATTGTTCAGCTCGTTACTAAAAATGGATATGATTGAATATGGGTCAAATCAATATCCGAAACCTGTCTGACAAAATGAGTTATTGATAAAGATATTAACATGGATGGATACAGTGTTTATCGTGCTGACAGACTAAAGAACGGTGGCAGCGATGCTTGTTGCCTGAAATCAAAATTTCACGCCGAGGTAGTTCCGTCTGTATCGATCTGGGAGCAATTGGAATTTCTGGCAGTGAATGTGGAAATTACCAAGGAGCTCTGTTTAACGCTTGTCGGTTGTTATATTGTAGGCTTCCATCTGCCTCAAAGCATGCATTGCAATCCTTGAAGCACCTTTTATAGCAAAATTGTTTTAGCTGGTGATCTTTACTGGGATTGTCTTAAGCCAGTATCTTTGTGTGATTATGTCGATCTTACACGGTTGATTAGCTCACCCACCCGTTCACATTTTAAATGCCCCGAGAAGTCCACTTTAATTGACTTGATTTTAATTAATGTTCCTCATAAGTGACCATCGTGTTGTCGTTGCTATCGGGAACACTAAAGGTCCCTAAATTAAAACCGTGTGTCATCTGTAAAAGGAGTCTTTATGGACGGAAACAGCTGTCACTAGAAACTGAATTTGAATTACATAATTACAATCTGTGTTGTTACAATACTTACAATAGCATCATTTTAAATTTGATGTATTATTTTGGAACTGAATTCCAATAAACTTGAGACTAAAGGTAATATTATGAAATTGAATTCAGTTGCTCTGAAACTGTATTTGATTGATTTGATTTGATTGTGTGTTACCTTTTTTAAAAGAAAGTAACTACAGAGCTTTCACAATGTGTCCTCTATGTATATCTATTATATCTAACTTGTCATAATGACATTTCACCACCCACTTATCTTCAGTAATAAACGTAATTAGGTGTATTCTTAGCTTCTGCAACATCTCACTGGGCTCCACATACAGTAAAACAAACACTAGCAGCATACAGACATACCAACATATCTATAACCATTACTGTGATCATGTAATTAGGTTTAGCTCAATTACGAATGTATCTATTTGTCTTATTAAAATAAAGAGTTCAGTAAGCCCCGGCTCAACATCAAATCTTAATATCTTGTTCAGAAGTGTTTTCTTGTTCGTCAAAACAAAACAAAATGTCAGATTTTTTTTTTTTATCCGACAGCTGACCCTGAAATAGTTTACAGCTCAATTAACAGTGTTACTGCTGCGTGCTGACACTCCAAAGTGTTGATTTATTCATTTGGAAAAGAGATCATTGATGACACCAAAAGTCCAGAAGTCTGTTAATTAATCCGAGGGGAATGGGTTGTTATTGTAAAAAAATATTTCTCAGCTTTCTGATTCGGAGCACACTGGTTTTCAGATTGATGACAAGAAATCAATTTATCTAATATTACTTCCCTGGTGTCACACATGAGACTCCAAGTGTCTGCAGGATGCTGTAATGAATCACAAGCACTCACTTGGTGGACAATCAAAGTATTTATTAACTAACAGTCATCACATAGCTGTAATGTTTTATGTTTTTTTATTTTTCAGGCTTACCAGTATGAAAAAGGAAATATAACGAAAAATAAAAAAAAATACGTAAAAAATAAATAATATACATACATGTGTATATATATATATATATATATATATATATATAATATATAATGAACCATGTAAAGCCCAACTATAGAAAATAAAAATGAAACCTCTCAGATGTTGTTGTAGGAGGCCTCTGATGAAGAAATTAAAATATTTTAATTTCTTTTACGTTTTAGTTTTTAGGTAAATGCTGTAATATTACAACGTTGGTCCTAGTTGGGAGCAGAATTTCTGTATCTGTACTCACATTGTCATAACATATACAGGTTAATTTGCAGGATTGATGCCCCATAACAGTATATGTCATTAATAATAAGCCCACAACAGTCATATTTGTATTTAATAGTCATTTATTACAAAAAAAACAAAAAAAAACAGGATCAATTGTATTCATTTTCATTCATTTCAAAATTTATTTCGAACATGTATAAACAAAAAATTAAAAAAATTATCAAACAAACAAGTGCACAGCCAGAAAAAAGTAATATTTAAATACAATGAAAAGCACAAGTAAAACAAATTGTCAACGCTTGATGCCTTGGTTTACATATTCGAAAATGAGTGAGAAGAAGTACAAACTTATTTAATCCCAATCCTTCTCCATAAATCATTCATTAATAATCAACCAGCTGATTTGTTGAGCTATACATATACTCTAATTAATGTTCCTAAACTTATCTAACTATAATTATTACCTTGTATCTCTGTGATACAGAAATATAAATTAATTACTGATACAATTATCCTTATCAAAATATATATATACAATACACACATGTAATACAATATGCAATATATATATATATATACATACAATACACAGCATCCTACCACACATATAAAATACAATATAAAATATGAAGATTGTATATTTATTCTTATACCCAAAATCAAATATCTACAAATTTGCATTATTCTTTACAGAAAAAATAGGAAGATAGACTAAGAGAGAATAAATATTAAGTAACCAAATCAATAAATAAACAGTAATAAATAAATAAATAAACAGTAACCCCTGTAAACACCTTGTGATTCATAAAATGGAATTTTATCTTGTATATTAATTTGCAATGATAGCCCTGATAAAATCCTTTTTCAGCCAGTGATACCGTCACAGGACACGGTGTGTTTGTTGTTTGGGGCTCGATGTCCACATAATCACCGGCTGCTGGTTGTCTTTGTCCACTTCACCGGCATCTTCATCTGCCTCTTCGTCACTCTCGTCAGTGTTGTCTGATTCCATCTCAAAATCCCTCTCTCCATTTTGGATGGCATCGTTCACATCCTGCAGAAGACCTCCCTTTGCTGGTGACATTCTCTTAAATGTATAAATCATACTGTACATATGAGTATTATATTGTAGTAGATAACCAGTCGGAACAGATAGGATGTTGCTGGATAACCTGCATCCCCCCCCCTAAAACATTACATCCCCAATTGCAGGACCATTCTCACCTGAACAATGCAACTAACATTCCCCAAACCTTTCCAGAACGTTCAGAACCTGTTTACATACATGAATGTATTCCACAATAACTACATATCTACATGTTCTAGACATTGTAATAGTCACAACAAAATAAGGCATTTTACTTACTTGAATCTTGACAAATCCAGTCCAATAAAACAGGAGATGAGCTTGAAGGAAAGTTTGCAGGTTGTGTGTAAATTTGGGTAAAGGAGTTATAACTAAGTTATTAATTACCTCGTTCATTAGTCGTCTCTTTCCAGAGAAGGTTCTGGGTTTCCTGTGAGAACGGTTCAGCCTGCTGCTGAGTGACTCTTGTTGATTGAAGAGTCTATAAAAGCATTTGTTTTTCTGCTGGTACGGGGGAAGGACGTCTGCGTGCAGCTCTGTGTTCACGTGAACGTTTGGTTAATATCAGTTACTTTATTATGAGTTGAGTTTTATTCAGTTAAAGCCTTCTGTTCCTTTTGTTTGTACGGTTTTTGGAGATACCGTTATGTTCAACCATTTTCATCATACAATGGTCGTGAACGAGCAGCTGAAGTAGGCTACTGACACAAACACAATCACATTACAGTTCCACCAGCAATATAAAGTCATTATCTACTCAAGAAGAACTCAAGAAGTATATTGTTGGGCTGGCTGTGGACCCGCCTGTGTAATTCCTCCTTATGAAAACATTGTTGACAGCCAAATACACAATTGATCTAGTTACGTGTGTGAGTCAGAGGAATTGAAGCGTAAAAAAAAACGCTTTGAGTTGCAGTCTCGCACTTAAAGAAATAATGAAGTGTTAGCCGTTGCACAGCCCATGTAGACATCTGTATTGATTAAAATTTAAACGCATCTGTTCTGTCAGACGCGCATGAAACGACTACTGGCTGAAACACGGCAGGTGTAGACAGGGTGTTAGCAGGAGCTGTAAATTATTGAAGATCTCGACTGATTATGAGGAGAAACTGCAACAACTTGGAAATGAAAGTTTTAAAATACTGGTGCTGTAGAGAAGGTGTACAGTACGCCCCCGCGCCGAGTCTAAGAGGAGAGAAAGAAGCTGCTTTGCCATTTTAATATTGCTGCGTTTGTGCCCTTTAAATATGAAATGTAATTCACGGTATATGCAAAATTACAATAGAGTCCATAACATGCTTGCTATCTGACATTATGATAAAATATGATTTTAATGCATGGTGGTTGGCACTGTCGCCTGAGAGGAATTAAATCCAGCTTGGGGCGCTTCTGTGTGGATTTTGCATGTTCTCCCCGTGTTAGCGTGGGTTTTCTCCGGGTGCTCAGGTTTCCTCCCACAGTCCAAAGACAAGCAGGTTAATTGTTGACTCTAAATGTAATGTGAGCGTGAATGCTTGTCTGTCTCTATGTGTCCAGGGTGTACCCCGCCTTCGCCTAAAGTCAGCTGGGATCGGCTCCAACCCCCCCCCCCCCCGACCCTGAATAGGATAAGCGGTTACGGATAATGAACGAATGAATGATTTTAATGCATGAAGATATCAATTATGTTTTAGTCTACAATATCGGGACGGCATTACAGTGATGGAACGCGAGCGTGCGTAATTAATTCCAGGTTACATTGTATGGTTACACAAATTCAATTGAACGAATGTGTATGGTCTGATGGAAATTCATTCTGTCATTTAATCTGCTGCTGCTGATCCTCCAGTGGAATGAGACAAAATGATGTGTACATACAGAGCGACACAAAGGCTCGCCTGTATTGCCCCTCACTCTGCCAGGCTTCCTCTCATCAATCTCGCTGTGGAAGGCTCATAAGGAGCCAGCTGGGCCTGTTTTTGAGGCTGTGATGCTCGACAGTTTAAATAGAACAGAAGGCATGATGTCCACTCAGTGACAGAATAAACAGCACTTTCAGTCTCAGTCTTACCTGTGTGACTGCAAAAAGCTGAAGGGGCCAGCAGGCCTGGTATTAACGTACAGTATACTCCAAGGTTGAATGGGTCTTTGATTGACCAGAGGTCAGTGAGGCAGCAGAGGCGGACTGACAGGATACACAGACGAGGGGAATGATCACCTTTTGCCTTCAGCTTCGCTGCCTCGCCAGATTCTACAGTTTCTCTCTCTCTCCTCCTCTGTCACTTTTCCTTGGCGCTGTTTTGCTCTGGATGTGTTGACAGCTTACAAGTCTGTGTAGCAAAGAGCTGTTTCATTCTTCCTTGTGACTGCGTCAGAGATCAAGTGTGGGGTCAACAGTTCATCAGCAGGCTAATGCTTTGTGCAGTAAGAAGCTTTCATAGCGGAGAGGTGTGGATGATTTATGATACCTAACATACCACAGGAATACGGCAGTAGCTGTGATTGTTTCAGGGCGCACGGCAGGGATACGACACCAGTATTCTGCGTGCAGCTTTAGAAATTAATATTTTCCTTTTTTCTTTCCCCTCAGCGAAGGGAAATGGGTTTATAAATTAAAGCGACTGACGGTCTCCAGCCAGATGCTCGACAGACTGAGCCTCACACATGGTGAACTCAGCAGCAGCCCCCTAATCCAAACTTTAACCGAGCCCAGAGGAGGAGCCGCTCCCGAAATCCCACAGCAGAGCTGAATAGACATCGCTGAGAAGTGAATGGCTGCTGCAGATTTCTTATTATGCCATTTAAAGATGGGTTAAGTATAGCATATATCCTTTTTTTTATATCAAGCCACCATTGTACAGCACATGTGAGTGGAGAATTTTAGGCTGTGAGTAACATTTTCTGCCTTGGAATTTCAATCATACCCAACCGATCCAGCTGTTTGCCTCTGCTCTGAGAGAGAGATAGAGTACAACATCATGATAGATAACAAGAATCTGGGGGGGGATGGTGGTGAAGGTGTGTCAGGTGCATGATTTTCTCTGACATTGTTATTGCACAATGATAAGCTGTTACACAGGGGCAGTGGGGGAATTTGACTGCAGGTGGAATCTAGGCCATGTGTACGAATCATCTTCAATTTGTAGCCTCCCAGATTGCCCACGGGGAACAGGAAATAGTTGCCCCATCCCCCTATTATAGCCTGGCTTGTAATTAAAGGTAAACCGGATGGTGGTTTGCAGACTCAGGCTGCCTGAAATCCTCCTAAATGCACTTTCGCAGGTGCGGTCAGTGTGTGTGTGTGTCTGTACGTGCATGTGTGCGTGTGTGTGAGATGTGTTTATACCTGCGGTTTAAAGGATTCCTGTGTGTGTGCACATGTTTACGTCTAGTCTATGGGGAGGAAACCATTGTGTGCTGGGCGAGCTAGCCTGTGCCAGGGTGTATTCAAAAGTTGATTATGTTTTTGGCTCCATATTGCTGACAATTACAAAGTCATTCTGCTTTGGAGAAAATTTGACTAGAAAGCCAATGTGTTCGCATTCACTGCAGAGAATCTGCCAGTTTTACTCCAACAGCCAGACGGAGAAAAGGATTTTTCTACGGTGCTGGGAAACATCGCAAATAGACATGAAATGCAGACAGCCACTCCCAAAAACACATTAGGAATACATTCTCCATTGTGCATATCTTTTTTTTTTTACAACATTGTGTTCCCCCACACAGCAACACTGAACATTTTAGCCTGGGTTGATGGCCCTGGAGTTTAGAGTTGTCAGGATCAAACGTGGCAAACGTCCCAGTTTTATGAACAACAATGGTGGAACAAAAGGGAAGATGGGACTTTTCAAGTCAAAACATTATTTTTCCTCAGCTTTCTGAAATCAGCAACAATAAAATCAAAATATTTGCTTCAAACCAAATGTGAAATTAGCTCCATCTTGCATGTGGCGGCTGCTAAAGCCTCAATAATGTTTGGAACAAAGTCCTTGAGCCGGTTTCAAGTTGAGCACATCGTTATCGCTTCCAATGTTAAAATGATGCAAAGCAAATGTGTGATAGATACTGTATTGCTGTATCATGTAACATGCTGAAGCGTCTGTAATACTGATCTAGACTACTCACACTGTGGTTGACTAACATGCGTTGCATCACATTTAAAAGGTCAACGTTCAGTCATCAGTGTTTCACATCCTCCTCTAATGTCATTCGGTTTACTCACCGCTTTGCCCTTTAGAGCCCTGACACGCCGAGTCCACTTCAAACAACCTGCGCCAACAGAAACCGACAGCTGCGCGGCCTCGTGTCTTCTGTCACAAGTTGCACGCGAACGCATCGCAAAAAAGATAACGGTCAGCAGTCAGCCGGCCACTGACTTGTATGTATGTTCTGCACCTGCACGAGAGGAAAGAACTAGTCAGTCACGATGTGAACAAAACACACTAGCCTAACTATAACTAACTATTCACGCCACTGTCAATTTGATTATGTTTCCTCATGTGACCACAGTACAAATTGAGAATACGACGGATTAAAGAAGTTAAACATAAAGGGGCAGGAGTGAAAAGAAGATAGGCGTAATGTAGTGAAGTCAGTGATTTAAGCAGCTGAAGAGTCCGTCACAGACGGCCTCTGATATCTGTTCAAACTGGCTGAATGGCTGAATTGTCAACCACACACAACCCACTGTCAGCTCGGTGTGTCAAGGCCCTTGGACTATCAAAATTAATTTAAATAAAATTATATTTCAAGAAAATAAGCCTTTAAAAAATGGCATTTTGAATTTAACCTGTATGTTTAGCAAATGCTTTATAATTGCATACCGATAGATGGGAGGTAAACAGACATGTATGATATTTTTTTTTTTTTTTGCAGATTGACAAAATTTAATTTCTACAGACATCCATCCATGAATCAGTTCAGAAAACATATAGAAAAATAGGTGAAGTAACACTTCATTTTACAGCTCAGCAAATTTCATGGTAATTAGGTGATAAATAGCAAGTAACCTATTTGAAATTTCTTTGGAATTACTTCCAAATTACCCCAAAATGTACCTCAAAATTTATCGAAAATTACTTTGGGACTTGACTCTAGACTTTTATTATTATTTTATAGCTATTATAAACATTATTTTTTAATAATTATATTCCGCTATTTCCCAATAAGCAGTAATAAAAAGCTGGTAATTTATTTAATACATTTCTAGGAAAAGAATACAAAGTTAATTGATATGCTTTATTCCCATGTCTGCAGATAATAATTAACAAATAACTTCTTTGAAATTTCTTTAAAAAACTCCCTGAATCATGACATCAGCTACCAGGTTACATTTGTGTAGACAATAAGTCACACAATGGTGAGATTTGTGTCTGATCAGAAGTGTCTTCTATTAGTTTTCCACCTCTGATGAAGAGCAGCCGCTTCTCAAGCCTCAGGGCTCTATTTTAACCATTAGATTCTATTTTAGCATATAATTATTAAATCATGTTTTAAATTAAGTAATTTTCGATACATTCTGAGGTAAATATTGGGGTAATTTGGCAGTAATTCAAAAGAAATTTCAAATTAGCTAATTATTACCTTATACCATGAAATTTGCAGACCTGTAAAATGAAGTGTTACTAAAAAAGGTGCTTCATAAACATTCAAAACGTGTCTTTTTTTGCAAAGTAATCCAGCTGATTGTTGTCAGTAAAGTGTGAACAGGAACTGCTGGCAGAAGATAAATGGCAGAAGAAAACAATTTCCTTCCCCATGAAGAGAGTATGCATCTATTCACAATTTGCAATCTACTCTCGGCTCTGGTAATGATTGAGGTCTACGTATACATATATCTCACTTCAGCAGCAGCCGACTACAGTACGGTGTCTGAAACGTCTTGGATTCGTCACATTTCCGGCCACCTGCAACATTCTGAACACATTTGCAACCGGAGCCCCGTGTGCCTTTGTGTCTGACGACGTGGATCCAGATCAACAGGCGTCAGTCATTTTTCCGCTGCAGATGGAACTGTTTTCTTGATATACTGTAAATGTTTTCCTTCTGTCAGCCCCAGAAAATCTAAATGTTCAAATCAATGTTAAAGCTGCACTTGGCTTTCTTTTGAGCAGCCAACTGTTTGGATTTGAATTGACCCCAAATCATGTAACTCTGTCTTTGTTGCTGGTCGCAGATTGTGAAAAACTTCACAACAACAAGTTCTGTCATTGTTAGCAAGTCTCATTGGATGACCAGCTTGCTGCAGTTTAGGCAAAGATTTCCCTGTCGAGTTTGGATGTTTTACTTCTAGACACCAGAATTTCTTTCGGATGAATAGGATGGCTCCCCCAGAGTTTCAGAGACTTTGTTTCCTGAATTGTGGTGACTTTAAAACGACAAACACACGCGGCGCAAATACTCTGGCGCTGCGCCGTTATGTATCTCCCAGAGAACCTGATATGGAGAGGGCAGAGGAGAGTACCGGCAGCTTGTGAGAAGCTCCGGTACGCATGAAAAAGTCACGGTACGCCAAGGAGTAAAATGAGTAAAATACTGTGTACCGCTACGTACCGGCCCACTCCGAGCACTGCTCACCTCTAATGACATATGTTGAGCTAGGCAGCCCAGAACTGCTTAACGCAAACTCTACAGTCCCTCCCTCATCTCTCTCCCTCTCCTCCTCACTGTGGCTGCCCGACACAGAGCGATTGGGCCAGCCCAGTGTCAATTAAGGAAAAGAAATGAGACGATTTGCCGTATGTCGGCCCAAAAGGACGTCGGCCCGCCGGGAAAATGCCCGGTATGCCAGATGGCCAGTCCAGCCCTGCTGCCCGGTCACAGACGTTCTTATTTTACAGCTAAACAGTACACTACAAGATGATTCTGAGAACATTTGAGGAGAGAAATAGGCATTACAGTAACAGAATATTGATTCATATTTGATCAGCGCTGCCTAGTTTGACCATTTGGTCGGAGTTCGCGAGTGATTGACAGCCGGCTCATAGACGGCAGCTGGACAGCAGACTCCAGATCAGCTCTGACTGCTTGTTTTCTTCCAATCTGTGAAATCTTGCAGATGCCGTTAGGAGCAACGGAGGACACAGAGGAACATGATTTTTTTTCAGATTACCTGTCTCATGCAGTACTGTCAAGATATAGGGACCGTTTTATAAAAATTATGTTTTTTAATCATATTTGCTCCATTTCTTCCCACTGCAGCTTTAAGGGTCAGATCATTGTGCTGCAGCTCCTATAGCAACATACAAACAGTGTTGTTTAAATTGAAGAAGAGAAGGCTTTATTGATTGGAATGCGTGTTCTCTCGTTCTGTTCACTGAGTGGATCCACATTGCCTATCCACAGCTGGAAGGCCCGGTTTGCACAGAGCTGTCCTTGATCAAGGAAGTGTTTGATAGCTACTCAGCAAGTGTTTAAAACTGTCATGCTGCGTGTGGAAGGGGGTGGAAGGGGGTGGAATGTACTGGTGTACGATGAAAGTGCATGTGTGGAAAGGAGGCGAGATAACGGTAGGGAAAAAATGAGAAGGGTGCGTTGACAGCGAGCTCGCTCAGTGCGGGGGTATGCAGCTGCCTTGTGCTTATTTGTTTTACGCTGTAAAACAAAGCATTGTCGAGTGTCTGCCTTTCTCCTCAGAACACAACACTGGATATCTACCAGCTTAATACTTGAAAACCATTTGATAGGTAACGGAAAACAGCTTGAGGTTCAGCCTTGATTAATGAGCGGACTCTCTGTCTACAGTAACTGTACATCCTGTTTACAGACAATTAAAATGTTAAAGTCCTCCCTAGGGATGCTAATTAGATTTTTTTTTTCTAACCGATAACCGAACCTCGTTAACCAATTATTAACCGTTAACCAGCGATTAGTGCGTCACATGCAGCGATGCTATTTTTAGTGCCTAACAAGCCGCCCAGCTGCAACAAAAAGCCGATGGACAAACAGGTTAAATCCATCATTTATCACTAGCTGCAGTGTATGAGCACAACAGATAACTGAGTCCCCGGTTCACAGCCATGACTAGGGATGTCACGGTACCAGAAATCTACTAGTTGATACCAATAACAGTGAATTTCCACGATTCTCCATACCAAATTCTATACCACAGTAAAAAAATAAAAAATAAATCCCATGTAATTCAACTCGTACTCTTTTATTAAAAACATTTGAACATTACAAAAAACAGAGGAATGTAGCCTTTAAGTAATAAATAAAAGTATTTTACCCATTTTATCAATCAAGTTATCAATCAATAGCCAGACGACAGACACTACAACCTGACCGTGAACGCATCTGGTCCGTCAGCTCAGAGTAGCAGGAATAGGAGCAGGAATAAGCAGCAATATTTCACATTTAATCCCAGTGCTATAAGAGAACCATAACGTTAATGAGGTCATCGCCGCGAGGTGGATGGAGCCGTCACAGCCGGTGTGCACGGAGCAGCGGCGCCAGGTAGACCCCCGCAGCGGAGCCCCGCAGCAAAAGCGCTACCGGAGAGGCCAGACACACCGCCAACCGACAGTAAAGATCAGAGTCAGCGCTCTGCACATGTTGACCGTAATCTTTCTTGTAAAATGTTCGGTGTAATCGGTAACACCGGTGTTGTCACAAGTTTATTAACCACTGGGAACATTTTCCTCACTGTCACATCCCTACCAATGACCATTACAGTTATCGTCCGGTACCTTCGGTACTGTAGAAAAAGAGTACCGTCAATTTTTTAGAATTTTGGCATCGACTTGGTACCGAAGTATCGGTTCTCGTGACATCCCTAGCCATGACGCTGCGTGCATTGTTCCAGTAACGTCTCCAACGCATCAGTTAGTTAGTTAGTTAGTTTAGCTGCGAGGTTGTCAGCTGTGTGTCTGCCTGGCGTAACGTTAGTGAGTGTCCGACAGACGGTGTGTATGTTTGTGCTACGTTCACAGCTGTAGCTGTAGCTCACCGTTTAACCGATAGCATTAATCGGTTAAAATTCTTAGAGTCGGTTAACGATTAATTATTAACATCCCTAGTATACAGTACCTGTTTAGGTTGCTTGAACTGGTCTTAAATTAGTTGGGAGTTCTTGGTAATTGACACCAGTGAATAGCATGCCTCCCCTGCTATCACAGTCATAATCACAACTAAAACTAGATCAATTGATTTCAGTCCAGTATTATTAGAGGGAAGGCATTTACTGAACCCCCCCGTGGCCCATCAGACCATTAAGTTTGACATGCTTTTGAACAACGGATGTCAATTGGAGTTGGATCATTTGGAGACAGCCTCTGCCGTCTTTAACTATGACTGTAAACACAAAACTTCAGATAGCTTCAGATAATGAGACTCGGAAACATCACTCATCTGAAAACCTAAAACCCGACTTGTCTGTCTGAAGTCTTCAATTAGGGTGTGATGTTTTGCCGGAAAAGTGTGAAACTACAAATCCGTGTGCAATACGGTATAGCACCACCAATTAAATATACAAGTTATTTCATTTCATCTTATTTCTGCAAAAGCTACAAGCCCTGCCACATCATTCGCCGGCTTGTCATGTCACTCTGTGTGTGTGCGTGGGTGGAACGAGGAGCCTAATGGGTCACGCTGCGAGTTTCCTGGCAATTAGCCCGTCGTTCGTAGATTGATTTGTCTGTAAAATGGAGGTCATGTTGTGAGGCGTCGGGACGTCTCGGGCCCGCAGCCCGGAGGCCCGAGCACATACCGTGGTCTTCTGGTGTCCGTCGTCTCTGCTTGAACTCATATGCTTTGGCAGCCGCAGTTATTCTTTTGATGGGTTATTAGCTGTCTGCCTCTGATCCCCTGGTGTGTATGTGTCTGCATGTGTACGTCTGAAATATCTTGTTACTTCCCTTCTCCCCTTGTTACACCAAAACACAAATGGCGCTGCTTGATGTACAGTAGAGATAAAAGGAAGCTTCTTTCCTTATAGCACAACGTGTATATTTAATCTCCTGTCACCAGCCTACCATATAAATCACCAGCTAAATGTCTTAGTATTCTTAAGATCCAACACATGCTCCATTTCCTTCGTTTAAGAGGGAGTGACACTGTTTGATCATTTGCAATATTCCTAAAATAGAATGAAAAGATTAACTTGATACCAATCATGAAATATCACCTTTGAGAATGAAAAAAAACCTTTTATATTTATTTAAGCTTTGAAGTATCAGATCTTCCATTATCTCTGGTAAAATCATGATGAAACCTTTTCAGTGTCCTCCTAATTCCCACTTTAAACACAAGTGACGCATCACATTAAGGGGCAAAGCGAGCTATTTATTTTTGTTTGTGGCTTCAGATGGAGAGCTGAGAAATTAGCGAAGTGTTAAGATCCTGATTGGCAGCAGCCGGTGTGTCTTTATGAAACAAGCATCTGGTGAAACGTTGGACTTGAAAAACAAGATGAATCAGACGAGAAAAGCATCCAACTGAGCGGAGGCTGCCGATGTCTAACCGGTGCACAGACAGTCTGCAAATCCCTTCCCAGACCTGCCGACTCTACTCCTGTTAATTTCAAATTAATTACTCACACTCATGGCATATGGTGATAGAACCTTTTTTTTTTTTCATTATCACCTCTGAAGGTGCACTTGCCACTGTTTAGGTGAGACATCTAGATATATCAGCCCTCACCTGATTAATGTTCAGGGCCAGCGCAGTATGCAGATAGCAGTGCCTGGGTAGGAGAGAGAAATGCCTGCATGCTGGATCTTGTATACAGTCCAAGATACAACTAGATGAGCAGACCGACTTTCACATGATGGATCTTGGCCATCCTGCAATGGATCTACCGGCAGAACACATCACGCCTGCTGTCACTTTCTCCCAGTGATTGTGGAAATGAAAACTGTGGCACAAGTCGGAACCCGGGCCCCCGGACGCCCCGGGGCTGGGATTTGCTGCGAGTTATCAGACGCTGTCCGTGGTAATTCAGATTGATGAAAGATAAGGAAAACTGATTGTACGGGATGATGGACAGCTGTATCACAGATAAATCTGGCTATCTCCGACCCAGCCAAATTGACAACTGCGAGCGCAGAGCGACTTCTATTTCAGACTCTGGTAGTTATTCCGCCTCCGTCACGCATGTTAGTGAGATGTCAACTGAGAACTGAAACTCCCAGAGCTCCACCATGCAAGGAAGGATATGTGTGAAATGACGTGGAAACTTCCAGACCAAATAACAAAATTGATAAAAGTCTGAACAACACAGAGGTCTGCTCCATCTTATGAATATACCTGCAAAACCGCTGCACTAGTTCTAAAGCACAATTTTGCAAGAATACATGATGTATCAGATTAATGGGGAGCTGTGCACAACTCTTCCAAACACTTTTAGTCTTTGCTCTTATTTAGAATAATGAGGACTTGTTTTTATTACCAGTTGTTACCTTAAAGCAGCCCCGTTTTTCACCTCGGTATGTCAGTAGTCTTGAACGTCCCTCAGAGAGCATGTCTTATGAATTAATATTATCTTTGTGCGTGCACGAGCATAATTATTTGGTCTTTTTTTTTGCAGCCAGAGAGTGAGGATGAATCAGCTATTTTTATTTAGAATGTGCATGCATATGGGATACATCAGCAGCTGAAACAAAGCACAGTCTGCCAAGCATTTTAGTGGGCAATACAATTAGAGCAACATTACAACATCTGCTCTTACAACCGAAGAACAGCGAGCTACATTCATATTAAAATGCAGTAGATTTAAGGTATTAACTGTAACACATGCATGCACACTGCAGCAGCTCGACCCAGTTACAATGGTTTCACTTTTTCTCCCCATTAAGAAAGCTAAAACTGCTCATTGTCTGCCCACGGATACTGGCTTAGCTCGGATATATTTGGAGCATATGCTCATTTTAAATTGTAAATGGCTGCTTTTACATGGCGATACTACTCGGACTACTAACGGAAACCAGATGCTTCCAATAACAAAAACGCATCCTGTTGCCTACAGATTCTGCATTCACATGCAGATAATTTATATGTTTATAGAGATTACCATGCAACCATTGGAAGCAATTTGGGGTTCAGTGTCTTGCCCAAAGAAACCTCAACATGTGGACACGAGGAGGCTTGAACCAACAACCCTGTGATTAGTGGAAAACCTGCTCCACGTCCTGAACAATCCTGATGCTGGTCTATCAATTCACCAACAGTACCAGACAATTTAAGACCACGAGCAACCAGCTCAAACCATCAACAAGCTGGAGCTGGGCTGGCTATTCTTGGAGAGGGATGTAAACTGGAAACATCCGCTGCATACAAGTTGTCAGTATTAGGTCAGGAACCCTATTATGAAACTGGCAGTAAATTATATGGAGTGAAATGATTTAACATATTCTAGATATAAGAAGAGATATCAAGATTGGACTTCAAGAATAAGACTAGTCTTATAGTTAATTTTTTGTATTAACAGTTTCAATGAAAAGACCTCAACCAACAATGGATTTTAAAACCCATCAAAGAGCCAATACGTCACCACCAGGCTGGTCTCATACATGTTTGTAGCTATATACCTACGAAAAGTAATGCACTGTAATTTGTGAATGAGACCGGCGTTGGTGTCCCATACGAAATCAGAAGTCAACGTTGATTTATTTGTCACGTAAGTAACGCCACGTCCCGATTTTAAGCCAGACCACAATCTTTTCCTAAGCCACATTTATAGTTTTGTTGCCTAATCCTAAAGCCCGAGCGGAACCTGTTGTTTTTATTATGTTAATAACAGCGTGTCAGCTGCGTCTCTTCTAGAGATTCAAGGTCTTGCCTATTTTCACCAAGAGCCGCGGCTGATTCACAGCAACAACAGACCTTTTCACAGTATATTGACATCAGCAGCATTACTACACTTTCAATGTCTGTATCTGTAGAATATGTCATGGACATGACAAAAGTAGTAAAGACTTATTTTTAAATCAACACTTCCTGCTTCCGTTTCTACTTTGTTTGTTAAAATTAGGCTTTTATTCTGAAATATTTACAGGACAGTGTTGTAGAAAATGCAGTGACTTGCACAGCTCCGTGAATGAATGAATAACAGGGTTTTAATTGTGGATTATTACTATTATTTACAAATGAAAAGGAGAAATATCTGTTTTGTAAGATATCATAGGAGCCGTTGTGTGAGGATACGTTGGTCACCGCGAAGTAACCGTCGCCTCCCAGCATGCTCAGTGACACTCACCTGACATTCAGCTGCTCTCGAGAGAGATGGAAACTGCAGTTGCAGCGTTGTTTAAGAATAAA
>CAKALU010040353.1:44108-83304 GCA_916700995.1 Hozukius guyotensis
TTTACACATGAGAACAGGCTTCTTAACCTTTTTCTGTCTAAAATGAATATAAATGACATTTATAATTAAATGAAATGGCCATTATTAAAGGCAAACTCTATGTAGAAAGAAAGGGCTGACAGTGTGGACGACACACGCGCTGCTCTCGCGGGCTTTCTGTCCCAAGCGTAAGGAAGTTGTTTCCTTTGGAGACAGAAGTTTATTTTGAAAAGACTGTATGCATGTAACGAGCGGGAGTTGACGTGTGTTGCTGGACATTGGCAGGGAAATGAATGAAAAAGGAGCAATATCTGTTTTGTAAGATATCGTAGGAGCCGTTGTGTGAGGATACGTTGGTCACCACGAAGTAACCGTCGCCTCCCAGCATGCTCAGTGACACTCACCTGACATTCAGCTGCTCTCTCGAGAGAGATGGAAACTGCAGTTGCAGCGTTGTTTAAGAATAAACTGACCATGTTCATGGTAATGAAGGAGTATGTCATCCAGTGCAACATTATTGCTCTTTTATGGGTTTTTAATTGTTTCGGGACAATAACAGAGTGTGTTATTGGCACAGAGACATAAGGCTGTGGCTGCACACGATACAGTACTTGTTAGTAGGATAAATTCCTTATTGGTTTATTTTGGTCTCTTCTGTGGTTGATGAAAATAAAACTTTTACAGTAATGCCAGTGTTATGCTGTAAATTAAATGTAGAAACATGTACACTATCCTATTGTAGCTTTCACTTGTAGTTGGCTACTGGTTGTAGATATTTACACTTCCATAGCATGAGCAAAGAAGGACGAGTCCAGTGTATTAGTAATATGGATATTGATCCAAGATATTCAGTTGTTAAGTCAGTGCCGCTATGTAGACTTGTAACTACATAAACACATATAACGACACGGGTAGACTGAAGAAGAAAAATACACAAAAGAAATGTTTCTGTGTTTATTTGTTTGTCTTTTCTTTCTATAAAGACACTTGGAGTCCTCTATGAATGACAGAAAAAACAGCATTGATTGGACGTCGCAGAGACTTGACAGAAAATAGCCTCTATTGTATCATTACGGAGTTTTTATCTCAGTAAAGTCAGTGTACATATACAAAGACGTGTGATTTGCTTTCTGAGGGAATATCTTGTTGTTTACCTGAGGGCCCTTGCTTATACATTATATGTCCATTCAAGCAAATCTGAACTCATCGGCTAAAAAGAGGTCATGAATAATAAGTAGCTGGCACTCGTGTGTGTGGATGACCCACTTGCTGCCAACAGCCCTATCAACATGGCTGAAGCTGTTAATTGTGTTTATCATGAAGTCAAGTATAAATCCTGGCTGTAATCATCCCAGTGTCATTATCACATAGCAACAGATTAATTACAGCTCTTACTGTATTGACTGAGGTGGACAAGCGAAATACCAGTCATGGAAACAATTCACATCATCAGACACTATTCATTATTCAAGGGATAATTAGCACGGGCAAGTGTGATCAAGCTTTAAATGTGGCTCTACATGCCAGCTACATTGCATTACACAGTACATGCCAGTAAATCCTTCTCACAACTGAAGGTCCAATGTATGTTCGTTATCACAGGTGATGAGAAGCAACACTCCTGCCACACACTATTACAGTCTTACAACACCGTACATATATTTAAAAATATACAAAACAAATCATGCAGGAGCAGCAGTCACATATGGAGTCATGAGTGGGGTCACACTGGTCTGTGCGAGTGAAGTAGTGACGTATTTACTCTAAGGACAACTTGGAAAGATATTGTTCCACTTTTCTAACCGGGCAGAGATTCATACAGTCCATCATATCTTTACCATCGTTTCAATCTGTGGAGCAATATTCCCTCCTGTTAGCTGCGATGGTGAACAATGATGCCGTCAGAGCTCTCTTGCCCTTGTTTTCCCAGCAAGGCTTGAGGTCGAATTAAACCTTGCTAAGGAAGCCTCCGGGGTGAATCAGATTGCTGTTTTGTGTATGTGGCAGATTATATTCTGCGACAGCGCGCTGCGGTGTGCAGTCGAATCTCTCATCTTCTCCGACCCCCCTGAGGAATGTGTTTTTGCCATCATATCGTTCACCGAGGCCAAACTATCAGCAGCTTGTTTTAAAGCTGTTCAATTCAAATGCCTGAAGAAGCTGGATGTTTTAACGTTTGCCTCGAGTGCTACCACATGCTCTTTATTTATTGATGCTTTACATCTAAATCAACATGCATGCTGCTGGACTGTAAGAGGATACTTTATGGATTTATACCTGTGTGTTTCCCTAATGATGACCTGAGTGGTCACTCCTGTTACTCAGCTGCAGCTTACTGCTGTAAGGTACAGGAAATATATCTCGCTTTTACATGGCTGTGTATATTTAATGTAGCAGATCCAGTATTCTCTTTAATCTGAGATGCATGTCTGTGGATATAACATTTCTCCCCTTGTAGACTGGACAAGACAGGCGTTAAGTGTTTCCCTGCCTGGATGGATGCCTCTCGAGGATAGATACAGAATGCTGCTGAATTATTAACAGTGTTCCATCACCAAAACCGACAAACCAGATAATAACCTAAAACCATATGCAGCGTAGAGAAACACTGTACAAGTGATCAGCCAAAAATGAAAACAAAGGCTTCTTGTCTCCGCTGTGAAATTGGATCAAAAACATACAGTATGTGCTGCGTTGGTTTTCGGCCGGATCTCTCAGGATGAGAACAGCGGGAATCGTGACCGGATCGGCACTGCAGGCTGCGGTTGTGAAAGTGACAATGACCTCAAAAATATGACAGAGAAAATATAAAAGTTGTGCAGAGAGCTACACATATAACACACACAAAATGCCAGAAAGTGGTTGACAGATAAGGACTGAAAAAAAAGGGAGAAATGTAGTTTCAAATTATTCTTTTTTTTTTTTGACAGCATTATGCAAAAGTTTTCCTCCAAGTTTCTTTGACTAAGATATGGATGGAGCTCCTCTGATGCCCGGTACTCCCAGCAGACCAGCATTTTTCAAAAATGCCATTGTCATCTGCATTTCAAACGGCTGCGCCGAGGTGCTGAAAAGGGCACGCTTTTCTTTTTCTTCAGAACACATCATCATCCACAAACTGACATAGCGCTCATACCTCCATGTGCTGTAGAATAAGGGACCAGCTGTTTCACATTCCTACCCTCCTGCGATTTCCCTCGGAGCTGTTTTGACTGGCAGGTATTTGTACAGACAGACAAATCAAATGCCTCGCTGAGGTCTCTTTCAAAATGGTAGATGTTCTATGATGTGGCAAATCATCCCAGTTCACAAAGGAAGCATTATAATCATTTGTCGACACATGCACGTCCTCAGTGAAAAGGTTCTTTCTTGTTCTCATCAGATGAGTGAAAGGAAGATGCGGTAGTTTATCTCCATCCTACACCCACCCCACAAGTCAATCATCCACTTGTGTGCTCTCATACCGGGCTGCAAGGTTCAGCACCATCTATTGTGTGAGTGATAACAAATAGTGTTGTTAATACAGTACTGACACCTTTTTTTGCTCGCTGCAAACAAACATCAAGGTAAAGCAAAACACATTATGAGACATCACTTATTGCATGGCATTTAACAAAAGCAAATATGCAAAGCAGGCAGCCCCAAAGTGTAAATCTGTAATATTTGGTACAAAGAGGCTTTAAGAAATATGATTCTGTCTGCAGGACTCGCATAAATTGGAGTAACATTGGGAAAAAAAAGTCTTACACAGATTTCTTTTATGCCATATACAGTATATATATATATATATATATATATATATACTTTGCTTTTGAAGACTGTTGCAGCTTGTACTGAAAATAATGATTTATTTTAGGAGATATAATAAGTAGAACTGAGCAGGCCTTGACCCTCTTGACATAGACTTCTTGAGGAGTAATTACAGTGAAACAGTGATAGAAAAGATGACCCAAGAAGACATCTGTAAACCATCCTTTCCTGATGTACAGGCTGTAAACTACGCTGCAAAAGCAGGCGCTCATGAGAGCAAATCATCAGTCATTCTGTTAGAACGCCGAGGCTGAACTTGTTGTTTACTATTGCGGGATGTTACGCACTGATGAAACCATTTTCAGTTTTCTGAATCTGCTCTATTGATTTCCAGAATATTATTTGAAAATCACCATGCCAGTTTTTCCTCACCAAAATTTTGCTGAAATTCCTAGCATTATTTATTGTTCTTCCCGACATGAGCATGACCTCAGGCCTGGACTACAAAGCGAGTTCAACATACCCAGGGTATCTTCTTGTTATCTGGTTTAACTAACCCTGACAAACAAGATCACGTTAAACGGTCCTACGACGCTGGTTATCAACTCGGTAAATCAACCCAGAGTTTCTCAGTTTGGCTGTGAGCGCGTTCACATGAACGGGGCGGGGTTTGCAGCATCTGACCAATCACAAACATGGACAAGTCCACAGACTGCAGACAGACAGGCAGAGAGACACATTTTACAAAGGAAGAGTAAACTATATTAGACAAATACGAAGAAGTTAAATAATTTATCAGACTAAAATTAACACAGTTGAAGCTGCCAAATGCAGGAAGAACAGCTGGCAAAAGAAAAAACTCCCGATGTGTGAATGCGTAAATTAACAGACTTATTAATTTAACGGAAAACTCAAAAGTCAGATATAGTCGTTTAGATATAAATAGCTTTACTATATGTAATGGATGAATGGATCACACCTCATTATATCCATTAATTATGGTGTATGACTATTTCAACCTTCTTTAAGCTGCGTCCCGTCTCCGGTGGTGTGAAACGGACTCATGAGAAAGTGAAAAAATAAATATAAAAACATAATTCAAAGCGGTAAACACCCTCAGCATAAATCCAGCTGTCCTTCCTGCATCTCTCAGTTTAAACTGTGTTGTTTTTAGTCTGGATTATGACTGTAACTTCTTCATATTTGTGTAATATTATCATACGAGCTGCGATTGGTCAGTAGGCGGTGCTTTTATACGAGTTGATCTCTTATCTGGAACATAACCTGCTCCGGAGCAGGTTAGCTGCTCAGCATCAGTTACCATGGCGATCTACCCCGGTCAGAAGTGATCCACCTTCGTAGGACGGAAAACCCTGAAGGCTTAACCCTGAAGTTACTTCGCTAATGCCAAATCCTGCTTCTTAGGACAGGCCTCTGGTTGCTACCAATGGATTTTTTTCTTCACTGCCAGCTCTAAAACTGAGCCTGTGAAAAAAGTAAAGTTGGCCGAGGGTCCCGCTGCCCTCGAGAAGTACTGGTGCCAACAATGCTAAAAATAGAAGCTGTAATGGTACTGTAAGGTGCATCTTTTAATAAAGAGCATATTTTTTTATGAACATGGAAAAGGACAGTTATTGCTATGCCATGAAATCTGTGTCCATGTGAGAATGGTTAATGAGACTGAAACAATCTGGTGAACAATTTCACTTTAGTGAACTAAAAGACCTGTCCTTGTCCACTAAACTCGACTTTTACACTTCAGTCATTCAGTCTTCACGGAGATTTCAGTCAAATTCATAATTGGTAAAACCCAGGTGTGCTGATGACAGCTGAAGTTTGTATCAATGACCTTTTCTGAGCGATTTGTGTGGCGTAACATCCAGGGGGAAAGGTAGCTGACTTTGTACAAGATACAATCTCCTCTGGCATACGAGGTGAAGTGGATACAGAACAGCTTAAATCAGCAGAAATCCAAGAGATATCATAGTGGTTCCGGGCTGTTTTTATGAAACTTGCCAGGAAACTCTCCCACTTCTCCGGGGAGGCTTGGCTACGATTGCTGGCAGGACTAACAACAGACTACTGCAGCGATAGAACCGTGAGAAATGTCACATTTTTCTAAATAATGTACAGCTAAATTGATCTTGATCTGGCGAGACTTTCGGTTCGGGTCGTACGCCAGACACGAGGGGTTCCAGGGCCAGATCTGGCACCCGTTAAACTTTCTGCAAACTCCCAGTTTTGTGAGCTGTCAATTCCTTTTTATCCGCTGCTTCTCCAGAACTTATCTGTCCCTTAACACAAATTAAACACACTTCCCACTCGCTGCTCTGTGCCAGCGCTCTGTACATCAGTGAACAAGCGCCACACACAGTAATAACTCTCACTTGCAGGTATCATATTTGTAAATAGAGATGCATAATCAAATACTCTCATGGACTGCTGGAGAAGGAAGTGTTTATCCGACAGTGGGTTTAATTGTAGCCCCGGTCTTGAGCTGATTAACACATCAAATTTACGAGTGCAGCATCTGTGTTTACGTATTAAGAGAGAAGATGCAGGTGGATCCTCTCGGGATTGAACCTTAGACTTTGTGTAAAAATGTGAAAGGATATTTAGTCTCCAATATCCAAAACCCAGTGGGCATTTGAATGCATCTCACATGCTATTGCAACCCAATCGCCAGAAAAAAAATGTTTGCATTGTATTTTTCTGCCGACCACGGGATGAGTTGAATGTTGACGTTTCAATGAATTCTTCATTGAAGTTCATGTGAAAGCTGTTTTCATGTGATGTGCAGCACTCATATTATCTGAACCAAAACAGAGCATCTGAATATTACAATTTCCCTCATAAAAGGACTTTGGTACAGTATTTGCAAAGAGAGTAAAACAGAGAGAAAATAAATAAATAAAAACAAAATTGATAGCTTTATTGAGCTTCTAAATCATATTGATTACATTCAGAGAAACCAAATGTGTTTTAAAGCAGTGCCCTTATTCCAAAACAAAACAGTTATGATAATTTAGATGAAGATTCAAAAGCTGTAAACTGAATTGAAAGCAGAAATGAATCATCGTATAATAATTTAATAAGGATTTGTTTGCCACAGTTACTTTAATTGCCCCTCGAATCCTCAGACCTGCTGTGAAATTCAAAGTGATATTTGTTCTTAGACAAATGTTATGGCTCTCTGTGTGAATGGCACATATTTACAAAGGCAAAATGGAATTTCAAAGACCAAGTAGAGAATATTAGATAATACGACTAATATCATGAATATTTCATACCATTATACACTAACACTATGTTGATTCGGGAATTTATTAACATGCAAGATGGTGAAAAAAAACCAGTAATAATATGACAGCAGATTATTATACCCAGTCAGACAAGATACAAACACCATAATTTGTGCTTCTGGTTGGAAAGTGTGTGTGTGTGTTCCAACAAGTGACATCCCAGTTTACTCTCACCTTGATGGGCCAGCTGCCCTGCAACACATGACTGGAGCACACTTAACGCAAAGTGGTTGCTTAATATTGCAACAGTGCACTACTCTTTTATGTTCCTGGACCGGCCGGTAATGGAAAACAAAGCCTCACTTTGATTTTGCTGCTCCGGGTTGTGATTTAAGGGTTGGATTGTTTTGCACATTGATTCTATGAAGTCATTCTATAAGGACATTGTCACTCTGATTTGCCTTTTTGCTATCATCAGCCCTCAAATACACCATTATTGTCTGTTTGAGTATCAGCTCAGAGGCATGTTTTGGTTAAATTGCACCTGTATGTGTTATGAAGCATTGGATTATATGCAGGTAAGGAATGCATCATGACATTACAGAATACTGCAGTGTAATGAGCCATATGGTTATATCAAAGTCTCAAGAATTGATAAATATGATCAATTATCCCTCCAGAATACAACATAAAGTAATCAAGACCTTGAGGAACAAGGGCATGTCTGTAAAGGGGAGACTCGTGGGTACCCATAGGACTCATTTTCATTCACATATCTTGAGGTCAGAGGTCAAGAGACCCCTTTGAAAATGGCCATGCCAGTTTTTCCTTGCCAAAATTTCGTAGGTTTATTTAGCGATCTTCCCGACAAGCTAGCATTACGTGGTTGGATCCCTTAGGTTTTTTTTGTTTCACGTGATCTCTGTCAAATTCCCAATACCTTGAAAACTGAGCCTGCTGCAACATCTGAAAGACAGAATAGCGGCCATCAGAGTTTTAAGGTGTTGAAATCTATCTATAACGTTTGAGATATTGTGCTAACGATATCCGATAACAGACACTCTGGTTGCCTCCGTTGGTTGAGTTGGTTAGGTTTAGGCATGAGGAGTGAGATTGGTTAGGGTAAGAATATCAGGGTAAGCCAATCAGAGGAAGAGTAGAGCGGGTCATGTCTTTGAGTAGAGGTCCGCTGACATCACTCTGCATAATAATTAGCCATGTGCTTCTGTTTGTCGTATTTTCTGAGAAATGGGCCTTCGGGACGATGGGTGTTTGTTTTCGGGATGAGGGGCTGGCGGACAAATGGGATTTTGGTCCAATGGGACATTTTTTTGGACTATTGGGGTTACAGAATAATGGATCGTCAGAACAATGACATGACACCATAGACACGCTCCCTTCAATACTGGTATTGTGGATTGCACTTTCTATTGGACCCCAAGGGAATTAATATATAATATATATTATATATAATATAATTAATATACCCTGATAGATATATGATTTTCAATGTATAGGATGGAATATTCTATTTATTCAATATCGTGGGGGTTTTTAATTAATGTCATTCTGCAACCGCTAAAAACTTCAAATTCCTGGTATATCCTGGAAGAGCAGGGCAAAAAAACAGGGCATTGGTTAACCCTGTAGTCATGTAAGTGATTATCTAAAAACAAGAGCTGAACAGAATATTTTTTTTGGTCACAGTGGCAGCAATTAACTGATTTTAAATATGATAAATGTATCTGTGCTTCTGTATCCTAAATACGAGACAATCATTAGAATAAACACAACGGTGCTGACTTACCCAAAAGACATATACATAAAGATTGTTTCGGTTGTGCAAAATGTTCTTTGTTCTCTGCTTTAGCACTACGTGTGGCTTGTTCTTTCTCCTGTTTGTTTTCAGGAGGAACGCCAGTTTGAGCTTAAACGACGCTGATTGCATTATCTACCTTTGATAACACGGAGAGTGCCGCTGCTTCAACGTTGCCTTATTTGATTTATAGTCTATCACAAATTGATACAGAACAAATTACCATTCTATTTGCTTCATTCTGTTCCTATCTGTATCATGTTATTCTTTTTCCCACCAGAGTAATCCAACCATCACTGGCACTCTGTAAAGGTTAGAGTGGCATATGGCTCAGGGAACATGTCTAAAACTGGCACGGTGTAATCAATTTATAGATGACCAAATCAGTTTAAAATGAGTTTCTAGTGACTATGATGATTCCAATGAACACAAATTGATGCGTCTGTCACTCCTGCTTAGCATTTTAACACAGATAAAATAATGATGTTGGAATGGGAAAGCAACTAGATATCTTATGTTTCAATGTAAGAACAGTATAAAGCCAGTTAAATGGTGACAGTCTGTAAATCGTGAAATAGATTTATTTCAGAATATGTGTATTGAGTATCAACGGGGTGCAAAGAGCAACGCACAAAACACAGCAATGGAGCATGAAGTCAATATTCTCTTTGGGTAAGGATATGTGGAGGGTATCATTTATCATTTGTGTAATATTTGAGATGGTGAACCATGTTGTATTTTATTATCAAAGTGGTATCATATATAAAAACATAATTTAAATATGAGTAGGTAACGTGAAGGTGCACTGCAACATTGTATACTAGCAATTACATAGTGAATCTGCCTTTAAATGGCAACAATGCATATGATTTGAAATAGACCTGTGTACACGCCAGCCACCCATTACGAGCTCCACCAGTTTATTTACCAGTGCAGAACTGCACACACTCAGCATTCACAACCTATTTACGTTCGAGCAGCATGTTTAACAGTCTGATTACAGCTACAGAGAGAATGTTCTGAATGCCCTACAGCATTTTAGTCAAGTAGAAAGCAGCTACACTGAGGAAAATATGAGACACGTGAAACAGATTTTAATTATTATACAACATTGGCATGGTTCTTAAATAAGTCCATGAATTCCTCAAGTCATGCAGGGTTGTGATATAAGGACTGTGCATACTTTACTTTGTAATAATAAACAGTATGCATAGCACTCACACAGGGGTCAGCAACCTTTACTATCAAAAGAGGCATTTTAGGCAAAATAAATCTGTCTGGAGCCGCAAAACATTTGATCATTGTGATGAAGGTAACACAGTTTATAGTCTAAGTATAAAGTATATAAGTCTAATGCAGTGAGGGCCAAAGAGACAATGTACTACGGAGGATTAGGGCCACATTGAGGGAAAAAACATCTGAGATTTACACAATAAAGTCATAATATTAGGAGAACATTTTTTGTTATATAACGAGAATAAAGTCATAACTTTACAAGAAAAAAGTCGTAATATAACAAGCATAAAGTCATAATATTATGAGAAAAAAACTTGTAATATTACGAGAATAAAGTCATAACTTTACGAGAAAAAAAGAAAATAACACATAAAATTACTACTTTATGATATTATGACTTTATTCTCATAATATTATGACTTTATTCTCGAAATCTCAGATTTATTTTTTTTCCTCAATGTGGCCCTAATACTCCGTCGTACTGTTGTACTGTAGACCTACAACAATGATAAATAAAGATGAAAATGTAAACAAAAAAACAGTTATTCATTTCCACTCATTTTTTTTAAATCCACCGGGAGCCACTGGAGAGGAGCTGAAGAGCCGCAGGTTGCTGACCTCTGCACTAGCACAACATTCATGTTTTTTAAGCCTTCACGCCCGTTACATCCGTCTGTCCATCCCATTCTCATGAACGTGATATCTACAGTAGGTACGCCTGGAGAGAATTTCTGCAAATTTTGCACAAACGTCCCCTTAGACTCAAGGATGAACTGATTCGATTTCGGTTGTCAAAGGTCAAAGGTCACTGTGACCTTACAAAACACGTATTTAACTCAAGAATCCATATGCTAATTATGACAAGATTTCACAGAAATGCCTAATAGGATAATATTATGTAGTGATGACATTTTATATCCAAAATGTCAAAGGTCGACTGGTGACATCATAACGTTCTGCAAGAACACTTTTCTGGCTTAATAATTCAATAACATAAATCAGAACAGAAGGGGAGAATACCAACATATTTCACATTTGGTCAGATACTGAACTGGTGATGCCAATCTGTGGTGCCCACCTTGAAACTGATTGTTTGGGTCAGTGGTTTCAAAGTGTGGTCCGGGGACCCTCGAGGGTTCCTTGAGGGAGTTCCAGGGGGTCCCCAGCAAAAAGGGGAATCATTTATTTTCTCTATGATTCCATCCATAACTAACAATGACAGAATGTATACTCTCACAAGCCTGCACACTTAAGAGCAACCTCTAATTAGTGTACTGGATATGTTTTATAATCAAGAGCTACAATAAAGACATTTTAAATGAAGTACAAATGTCTCATCACTGAACAGTGGCAGTAATTAATGTTACACTACTCAGCTCAGAGGTCTTCAAAGTGTGAGGCGGACCTCCCCAGTGGGGCTCCGAACAGTTTCAGGGGAGGCTCAGTGAATCGAAGGGAGAAAAAAACTGTAAATTTGTTACTACATTAGTTATCAGATGAAGATCAAATAGAATATCCTACTGCGTGTGATTTGGCAAAAGAGATAATTCAGAGATACAGATATTTGGACAGACCTTTTTTTTATTTATTTATTATTTATTATCTAATAGCCAGCTGGATTGAACTCTAAAACAAATGTGGCCACATTCATTTAGCAGTGTGTAGTGAATGCGTCCTGGCCACATTAAGGACCTCCTACTCATCTGATCTGCGGGATCACCTCGCTCCTCAGGTGAAAAAACAGGCAGACACGGGCGCTTGTCAGCATGGAAACGGCCTCTGTGCTCTACTGTATCCTGTCGGTAAAACTATTTTATTAAATATATCTTGTTTATGGGCTACATATCTACAGACTATCAGACTGGGAACAGGAAGTGCATTATTATCATACTGTCGGAGATGTGTCGTTGTTTTTGTTACGCTGCTTTGCACGTAGCTGACACCCGACCGCCCGCCCGCCTGTTCTCTGTCCTCCCCGGCTCTCTGGAGCGCTGTACCCCGCTGTTGTCTGGCAAAAGCAGTGGTGTCGGCGGCGCGGAGGTCCCCGGGGACCGCCGGTACAATAACCTTTTATTTTGATGTTTATACAATGTACCAGAATTCACGAATATGTAGGATATTACTACTGACATTCATGTAATATTACGTCCCAACGTCTGCTGTATCAGCCGTGTGTTCACTACGTGTTTATTTGCATATAGAGCGGGGAAGTGAGATCGGATCACAAGTGATCACTGAAGACGCATGTGGAGACGCTTTCTAATGCCAGGTGTGAACAGACGTACTTAAAGCTGTCCACTTGTGATCCGATCACTGAGGACGCATGTTAATACCAGGTCTGAACAGGGCCTTAGAAAACAAAGAACAGAGAAGCTCTCATTATAACACACACAAAGGGAGAGTGACTTAATTCTCTGTACAATTCGCAGTTACTCTATCTTTACATAGAAAATAGCTGTTTGCTGCTACATGTTAATGTTCTGAATGTTGTATATCACCTTAATTATTTAGTGAGCTCTTTGAACTTCAGGGATGCAGTTTCCCTCTTGGTTTACGCAGCCATCTTCCTACTCTCATAATCTCTATACTACTACATGTAGAAATACATGTAGAAATACTGCACCTGTACAGGCCTTGGAGGAGCTACAAGAGTTCCTGGCGCAAAGGAAAACGGGGACATAAACAATATATTTCAATCTGACATATGAATATTAATGCAGCCATGAGATAACATCCAGCAGCATATCTAATTAACACCCATAGGAGATACAATTTGTAGCACGGACTGTAATCCATTTGAACAAAGTCAGGGCCACCACCTCTGTGTTGTAGAGGCCTACTAACACATTCAATGCAGCTAACTGGAAGTAAAGACAATAAAAGACACAGAGCGTTCATACATTCCATTTAATTTAAAGTGCTTCAAGTCATTAAAAATGGAATAAAGAAAAAAGATAAAGAAATGAAAAAAATAAAAAAAGCAGAAAGGGCCAAAGTGCAATTTTAAGTAGCCTGAAATTTTAATAACTCACAGAGGAAGAACATACTATAAAGGCTTTTAGATTAATTTAAAAGGTGTCAGAGTCAGGGGAAGTCTCAGATCCTCCGGAAGGCTCTTCTCACTATACATGCAGTATAAAACTAATCCCTGCTTCACCCTGTTTTGTTTCAAGTCTGGAACAGTTAGCAGGCTGTTCCCGGATGATCTGAGAGGTCTAGAGGGTGGTATAGAGGGGGTATAGAGGGGAGCAAGTCAGAGATGTATTCTGACCCCGAACTATGGAGTAAACAAGAAACAGCGGTCTTTCCACATCCAGCACAGATCTGAGATCTGAGACATGCTGCACTGTGTTCAGCTTTCTCACTCTTTAATAGACATTTATCACAGATTTGAATTCCCAGGCGTCAAATACCGAGGCTTCGTCAACGTTTGGTACCGCCGCACAAGGCACCCTTAAGCGTTGGTATGAAACGCAGCTGGCGTTCCATTAACTATAATATAAACCCATCAACGGCAACAGTAGACTCTCTGAGAGAGTGCGCCGGGAGTGTGGTGACGTAGGTCGCAAACACAAGGCTTTCATCCAGGAGGCCACTGTTTGTATGCCATGTGTCGCGTTACAATCAACTGTTTGTTGGTGTCCCATGTCCCATTTTGTTGCCTAACCCTAACCAAGTATTTTTGTTGCGTAGGTAAACCTAAAAACTATGTAAACCTACGTTGGAAGTTTATCATGAAAAGAGACTGTATGCATGTAACAAGCGGAAACTCTACCTTTCCTGTGAACACAAAAGTTTATTTTTCACACCACCAAAACTGACGCTAGAGAGAGGTACGTAGAGCGTCACGGTTTTAAACGCAGGGCCAATGATTAAGCGGTGGTATTTGACGAGTTGGGACTGAGCATGTGTTGTACAGTGACACATGCAGAAGGCTTTGTTTTCATTCAGTCCATCCATGAATGGCACACGGCATCTGCTTATTTTGTCTGTTTTGTTCACATCCATGTTGCATATTTGGTTAATTTGGCACTCGGATGAGCTTCAGATTTAGGCATTTTGCCCACTAGTGCTATGATGGCCTGTTTGGATCACTGTTAACATCCTATTCATGCAAAAATATCTCAACAAAAGGTTTTTTTATAGTTTTATGAATGTGTGGAAATGCTGCTAACCATCTATTGTTCAGATTATCATGTTACCCTCATTCTAAGGCTGATTTAACACTTTCTGTTCCTGTTCACTTCTGCATCAGTTGATCAGGTTAATGATGACATTCATGCCATTCCTCGTTCTGAGTTGCTTGCTCACGAATTGGCTTGGATTGCATTTGAGGCTGGAGACACAGTGATAGAAAGTCCTTGTTAGTGTTAGACCCTGAGCGTCTGTGCCATTTGTTTACTCTCAGTGTTAAATGTGTTTGTCTCTAACTGACATCACTCATAAACCATTTAAGTTCCTTTTTTTTATCGTTTTGTTGCTTCAAGCTGTTTTTCAGAAAAAAAATGACACTAATGGTGTAATGATTGCATGTGCTGGCCATTATCAAACTGCCACTATGCACTTAAAGCTGTCTGTGCTTACACCCACCATTGTAATGATGAAAAATCCTTGACATAAGCTTCGAGGCTGCCCACCAGTTATCTGTTTCTTATGATTAATTGTGACAAGGCAGTAGCATCCATTTGGTGTATACACCAGCCAATGCCCATGACCTTGAATAGATGAATACTGAGTGAATAATTATGAATAATTTATGGGAATAATTTGTTGTATTGTTGAATGCTTTAGTGTTCAGAGAGCATTAGCACTTAAAGTGTTTCCGCCATATGTAACCGTCCTGATGGTTCTGGTGAGTATTTAATCAAACAAAGTTTTCCAGGAAGGGGAAGGAAGATTAATAAGGTCAGCTGTGATCTATGCAAATATGTATGACATGACCGCAGTATCAGTTGTTTTAACTACTTTTACAGTGTCATACAGTGTAGAGTGTAGCCCAGCGGACATACAGACTCTGAGGAAAGTGGCTGGATAAAACAAATGCATGAGGTAAAAAGTTTACCAACCTGATCTCATAGGAAGCGTTCAAATAGCACGCCATTTTAAGGACGTTCCGTGTGTCATGATAACGCATTTTAAGCTGCATGTCATTTCATGCCACAGGGTTAACTTTGTGAAATGGCTTTTCGCGAGTCATTTACACCACTTTTTTACCGTGAAACGGTCGCGGTTATGTTTAGGCAACCAAACGAGGGTAACGGCCACAGTTAGGTTTAAGCAACAAAACCACATAGTAGGTTTAGGAAAAACATCATGGTAGAGCTTAAGATAAGTATATAAACTAAGTAAAATACGTACGTAAACAACGTAACATAAGTACAGAAAATACGTCACAAATGTCACTAACTTCAAAAGTTCACTTTGGGACACAAACACCGGCCTCTTGGTTGAGCGTCCTATGTTTGTTAGACCCATTCACCTCCCCTCCCGTCCACCGTAAGCAGTCTTTCTCACTATTTATTCTACATCACTAGATCTTCTTAATCTGAGTGTTTGCTCATTGTTCTACCTCACTAGCTGTGAGTGTAGCATTTTCACGTCGATGCGTTGACATTGCAGTACAGACTACATGGCGTGAAATGACACGACAAAAGCAAGAACGGCGCCGCAATTGCACGAGAAACAACATACGAATTGTTGTGTCGTTCATACCGGGCTGGAGTAAAACAGGACTGTGGCAACCATTGTGACAAAGTCATAAACATCTTGGCATTGATGGAGTTCAACTCTGGTGAATTTTGACCGCTGAGGTCGCAGCCTCAACCAATAGCAAAGAAGCGTGTGTGGTTTGACCGCACTTGGGACCGCATTTGAACATAGTACAAGGGAGAAAGGTTGACTACATATGTAGCATGAAAAAGAAGTGGTTTATTTAATTTACAGTGTACCCTGAATTAGAACAATGTTAGAAGTGTTGGCTCTGACTTAATTTTAGGTGTCCACATGGTTTTAACAAACACTAGCATTTTTATGTGGCCTTAATATTAAAAAAATATATATCTTAAGTCAACCCCGCACACTTTACGCCCCTGGCTCGATTTAGCGTCATAAAATTTGACAGGTGTGTAGTTGAGATCAAAATGAAGGCCGCGTTCCAAGTTGGCTCCCCCCTTCTTTTCGCCCCAGGTCCAATTTGGCGTTGCGACTGGTGTGATCCCATTGCAAGATGGTCTTTAGTTAAAAAATTGTATTTAGCTGTCAAAGCCAATTTTTGGGCAATACCTAAAACAAAAAAAGTCCTCAACGTCGACAGAGGTTCGGTAACATATTCTGGACTTAAAATGTCGGTCACACTCGTGTGTCCTGTGGGGAGTATTTCTCCACTATTTCTGATTCACATCTCGACTTTGATGGAGCGCTGTGATAGAACTGGATTCCCATACGGCCGTCTCCTCTGACCCTGCAGTGGCAGTAGGAAATGACAGTATGAGTAATGCTATTCATCCAGTGTGGTCCATTGGATTGAGGGCTAGGCATTGTGTGGTGAGAAAACAATAATGCGTCTTTAATATGAATCCTTTGTCACCCGTTCTGTCCCGGGGACTCTGCAGGGCGAGAGAGCTCGCTGTGTCGTAACCTCTTTTAGACACATTTTCCAAACTGCTTCCCGAAGAATGCTAAAGATATGCAAATGTGGGACCTGGCGTAGATTCATGGTAAATGGAAATTTTCACAGGTGTTGACATTTTGGGCAGAGTAGCGTGATGATCGTTATGGAGTACATTCCACTTTATGTTTGCCAGCTGTTTGCTCTTCGATTGCTGTTAAGCATCATTTTGAACACTGCAGGATGAAATGTTCTATTTAATCCTCATATCTCACGAACACACAACACTTAACACTTAACAAAACAGTACATTTCACTTTCTTGTGACTAATTTTAAGGCCTGCAGGGTCCACGAGTGCCAAGTACCGTATACCAGCCGTATTGAGTATTTCTCTCCATTTACTATACAGACAGTCTGTGTTGAGCTATACTTGTAGGCCCACAAGGGTGGAGCTGACTCCCATATGCATCTGTTTTCAATGTATTTTTTAGTTCACAGTCCTCATAGCAGCATCAGGCATATAATGTAGACATGTATTATTTCATTATTTATCGAATGCTGCTGAGAAAGCAGGGTACACTTCTAGTTACCGTTTTTTGTGTCTGGCACCTAAAATATTAATGTGGTTTGCAGCATATCACATAATAAAAAAAAAGATTGTAGGTTTGGAAAATACTAGTAGAAAGCACAGTGCCGGTTGGTTGGGTGAGCAGAATGTTGACAGTCTTCATGTGATTGTCATTCTGGGGATTTCGCCGCATCAAGAGCTCACAGTCGATACTTACATTCTTGTGAAGAGCTTGCTACTAAAGTTTGGCTGAGAAAATCAGGTTTTCTAAACATTACCACACGAGGTGAGTGGATTCTTTTATGTTTTGTCATTCTTGTCCTACTTTCCAGTTGTCATTTATAATCCCCAGTGTGCACTTTGGTCCATGTGTTGACAACAGTGTTGGTCAGTCAGGTTTGCTGTGTGCAAACACATTTGGGTAAATGTGTTTGGAAACAGGCTTCATGCTGTGTCAATGAGCAACAGAAATTGAAGTATAACCAACAAATAAAGGTTTTAGGGGGACAAAAACAAACAGAAAAAGACCTGAGTGTACCCTTATAGGGGCTATAAGGGAGTGCAATGAAAATGGACGGAACCTTGAATACAAACCGGATAAATGACAATGCATAAGAATTCACTCTAAGCACATACATTAATGTAACTTTGACACAGGAGGAGAGCCTTATGTCTGGTTTAACTTTGCTCAAATTCAGAAAAAAAATTTAAGTCACCCACAGTTTCTGAAATCCCCTGCAGAGTATATTATTAGAATGCAAAGTAACAGTAGAAAACATCAGCTCTTGAGTTAAAAATAATTTTGCAGATGGAAATGTGGGAATCTGATATATGAGTATATGGATGCTGAAGCTGTGTGTGTGTGTCTACAAGAAGAAAGTGAAAAAAACATCAATACCCCTCTAGTGTTTCTCACAATGCACACAGGAAACAGTGAAAAAGAAAATAGATTTTAAAATGTAGAGATGTACATGTGTGAATAACTGATGAAGAAGTCTGAGGATGTGGTCTCTCTATGCCTACAGGGGGAAAAACAAGGTTAAGAAGCTCTGAGGCTGTACTTTGGCATGCTGACATGCTCACAATTACATTGCTAACATGCTGATGTTTAGCAGGTATAATGTTTACCACATTCTCAATCTTAGTTTTGCATGTTAGCATGCAACTGGGGCTGATGGGGTTTTGATTATAAACCAAATTAAAATGTTGACCTGATTATGGCACCAGATGAAAAGTCAGAGGACCACCAAATTACAATTCATAAGAGGGACATGAATATGGCAATCTATTCAATACTTGTCAAGATATTTAACTAAAAACAAAAAGTCAACATCATGGTGTCAGTAGAGAAAAGTCCAGGGATCACCAAAGACTAGTCGGCTCTGTATATTTGTCTGTAATGGTTTGGCACAATAAAAGCACAAGGAGAGTAGTGTAAACCAGGGAAATTCTGAAACCAGCTATTCTGTGTCTTGTTGACCAACTTCTGCAGCTCGATGGGATTCGGCTGATGTGGCTCGGTCAAAGACCAAAAGTGTACAGTACACTATAAACTAAGGCTAAGCAACAGCCTACGACACATGCAGGAAAGCTGTTATTGTTCATTAAATAGATGTGATCAGCATGTACTGTAAGATCAGGATGTAATTGGCTACATTAAATGGATTGATTAGCTATGTAGTTAGCTAGAATAGCCTAAGGTTTGCAAGCATTAAAATCATTGCCTCCTATTTGCTGGATTTGATGTTACATAATAGCATAGTGATTTACAGTACAGTTAACTTAAGTTAACCCTGTACTGCACCACTGCTTTCTATAGTAGATGTGATATTGGCAAGTCCATTGACCATGTGATGCATATGCATGAATGTCACTTGTAAGGCCAACGCTTTTTGTGCGTTTTAGTATTTTCAGATTGTCGTCTCTGTAGTAGCCCAGGCTATTCCATTTTGATGCGACACTATGGAATTTTTTTTTCACGACCTGCCGTTATCACCTACCCTGACCTCATACCGATCCCACTGTTACATTGCCTAAAATCACATATGTTGAAGACCATTTAAAAAAAAATGTTTTTTCATCTGATTCCTTATGTCCCCACAACTTTTCAACACAAAGTGACACCCTTGTTGGCAATCCACCCAGTAGTTAATGAGATATTTCAGTCTGGACCAGAGCGCTAACATTGCCATCCAGAGCTGCGCCGCCAGCGTTCGCTAATAGAGAACAAAAAAAATCATGAAAGATGCTGAAATAGTCATTTAATCAACTTCATCTTGGATGGAGTTGAGCTCTAAAGAGAGTACTGACAGTTTCATTTCAAACACAACTTGAAGTGTCATCACAACAGACACCAAGCACAAACCATTTTGGCATGAAGTGCAATTGAGGAAAGTGTACTGACTGTCAGCTGAGTGTTACAGCAGGACAATTTTTGACAGTTCACCCATTGTTGGCCTCTCTCCAAGTACTGGAGCTCACAAGTGCAGCCAATTTGAAAGCTGTCTGATGTTAAGGGTTGAGACCTAATGTTCCATCGTGTCAGCAAGGTGTCTTAGCTGGGGAAAACCCTGTCAAAAGTATATATATATATATATAAATACTTCACATGGAGGTACTCTTTGTACTGTTTAAAAAAAGGTAGGGGATTATGAATATTATAATTATAAAGGCAGGTTTCCTGGCCATGTAGCATAGGCTACACAATCTGTCTCATCCTTGTCTATGATGGATTTCTCCCTGTATCCCTGCTGAACATTGCTGCTATTGTAGCTGAGCGGAAAATACCTGGATGTGACACTGTCTGTGTTTGTTTTATCCACTCAACCAAACAAACAACTAAATAGACCCAGGAGTGTAAGGTGGTTTAGGACACCATATGTGCTCTTTTAAAGGGCACTTAAACAGTATATCCATCCAAAACTCCCATTGCAATTTACTGAGGTCTAGAAATGTCTGCCACGGAAACGTTTGCTGTCGCCCCCGTACAGCGGAACTCTTTTTGTTTCAGAAGTCTTCACATGGTTTCTCACCGTGATCTACAGAACGCGCTGTGACAATTTTGCTGAGAGCTGTGTTTTTCTACCAAAGACGCCCACAAACAGTGCATTTCTGCACAGAAGAAAAAACAAGTGACATAACCATATATTCATTTCTGGAGATAAACTGTTTATTTTAGTTTTTCAGATGCACATTTGTTGTTTCTGAGCATCAACAATGAGTGACATCGTTGGGGTTAACAGGAAACATCACTCTCTGAATAAAGAGTTAGACTACCCCTCCAGGTAAGTGGGTCGGTTTCTCCTTTAGAGGTCAAAGACACACTCTGGAAGGTCAGGGGTTGATAGTTTTCCACAGGGAAAAAAAAAAAGGATTACTAATGCTCTTCTTTCCAGAGTAGCTACTGACAAGGTGCCCTTGAGCACTTAACCTCTGGTAGCTCCACAGGAGTGACTCAGTAGCTAGCAGAGGAGGACTGGACTGAACAGCTCCCAGTGTGAACATGTGCACCATTATGAATATGAAGCAGGACAATGCTGAACACAGCTTGGACTCTCAACAAAACTTCCCTCTGCCGTCTTCACAGAGCATCTACAGAGGAAGACTATTAAAACGAATAACAAAGCTTCCTCCTGTTGTACCTGCAGCTTTTCTACTTGGCATGCATTCAACTAAAACCTACAGTACCACATAAGAACCTGCCAAGGAAATACACGGAGAGGGAGATAACCTTTTTATATTTTTATTTTATGACCTAAATTATTTATATACGAAGGTAATACTTAGTGAGTGCTTTTTTTCAGCTTTTTTTTACTGTGTGCAGTGCTTTTCAACTATGTTGTGCTCGCCTTAATATTAACTTCATATTTTTATCTGTTTGTTGCCAGGATTTGCTACTGGAGCATTTCTCTCCAAAATGAATAACCCCTGTGGGAAACTGGTTCCTGTAGATAGTCATAAATAATATAGTAATATCCTGTACAAGGGCATAGGTTTGATTTTAACAATGGGGCATTTTGTGTGTGTGTGTGTGTGTGTACTTGCCCTCACTCTCTTGTTCTATCTCATACCCACCGTCAGAGTTGCCAAATCCGCTTGTTAAAAGTGACTTTGGGCTTCTTTTCCTGAAAAGTCGCTTACAAATATTGGTAGTCGCGGGTTGCGTTTTTTTGGGCTCGTTTTTAAATTTGAGTTGCTTTTTTGCGCTCGCTCCGGTCTTTCTCCTCTATACCTGTATAGTTTATCCTGTTGCAGGATCCACACACTCCGATTCGACAGCAGTTTGCCGTTTTTGTAAGTGTGACATACGAGCACATCATGCCGATATGATTCAACATGCTAGCACTGAAAAACAAAAGAAATTCTTCAAATGAGGTTCACGGACATTGGATTCAAGTTTTTTGCAAAAATGCAAAAATGAAATAAAATGTTCAACTTCCTTAAGTTAAGTTAACAAGTAAAATATAAAGCTAAAAAATGGATACAATGTTTACAATCTAAAATAAATTCATACATATATATATATGATATTCATGTGTTCACGTCCTGCAAAAGCAGTATATGATATTGCCGATGAGAGCGAATCATCTACATTGCAAAGAACAATCATAAAACCAAATCAGAAATGGAGTTTCACTGTCAGCGCTCGCACTTGTGTGACAGTAGAGATGACAGGGCGTCAAGGCTGTGTGGTCTCCACGCTGAACAGTCTGCTGTTCATCTCAGTAAATGGATCAGGAGTTGCGTCCTTCCCTGCCTGGAGATTTGCAGAGACGTGTGTGGGTGTGTGGGCGACACGCTGCAGATGATCCCCCCACAGGAAAGCAGAAAGAGAAGACAGAAGTCTATCATCAAAGCAGACTGTTTTTTTAGTCTAACAAGTAGACATATACTTTAGCCTATTTATTTATATGTTGACAGCATGTTAAGATTATTTTCTAAATATTGGTTGAGTGAAGCTATCCATGTTACTGAAAGGGGGATTTAATTCTGGCACGTACAATGAGCATACTTATACTTTTGTTTTGTTATATATGATCACATCCCCTGTGTGTCCGCAAGAAGAAAGGACAAGGCTTTTTTTTTTATTAATTGATTAAAATATTCCTGCTGGTATGGTTTTAGACCAATGACGTCATTGATGACGTCCGAAGCCTCGCTGCCCGGCCATACCGCGTGACTGGTTCAGGAAGTGGTTCAGATCTTCACTGGTTAAACCAATAACACTTTCCAGAAGTGACACAGAACACTAATATCACCCCTCCTGCCATTATTATATTATATTACACTACAATACAATTATTGACCAAAGGATTGGTTTACACACATAAGATGCATTCCTCACAAAACAATTACAGTTTATTATACATGTATGTTATATACTCATAATATACTTACTAGAAAATAGACATTATATTATATATTATATAGATATAAATGGATTACATGGTAATATATTTTTCATTGTTTAAAGTCATTCCCAACAGCCTTTACTGGCGCAAAATACAGTATATCACAGATCGCATGGTTAAGGTCATATCTGCCTGTTTTACACTCGTTGGCCACCAGGTGGTTTCGTGTGCACATGAAGCCTCGAGAAATGAACCCTTTTCCGAACCAATTTGCTGGAAATTTTTAGTGGGTACTTCCCACTAAAATGAGTAGTACAACACTTCCACACATCCCTACATCACATACCTTTGTAACCATAGTTAATCTGATCACAATACATAACAAAATTACTGTTTCCAAATTAACATCCCCCCGCTTACTTGGTCTGCTCTGGTGACATCACTGATGATGTCACTCAGTGTATAAAAGCAGGAAGTGGCTTGGTGCCTCCTGCTTTTGTCTATGGAACACATGGTGAGTATGGTAAGTATGAGAGAAAGAAATGAATAACTTAACTCAACAATGCTGGTCAGTGTTTTAATTTAACCAAAAAGTTGTATACTGTACGCTCTGTAACCAAACTCTCTTCCAAACCCGGGATAGAAAGTGTCTGCAAGTTACAGTTTATGGAATTGCTGCTAAATAATGACTAAACAAGCACGGTTAAATTAATATGAAATGTTGCAATGTTGGGGAAAAATGGTGTTTTCTCATCCACTTTGTCACAGAGTATCCCTCCATTTACAGCCCAATTCCTTCAAATCCTCCTCAAAGCTTCCTTTTCCCTGCATTCAGCAGCACACACAGACTGCACGCATTAGTTCTGGCCAGGATGTGTTAATCTGTGAACCTGGAATTTCTTGTTTTGCTGTATTTACTGTGAATGCTGTGTGAGTGATCGGGGTCAGTCAACACTGCTGGATGTGTGAAGCTCCCTGGTTGATGTTCTATATGGACTGTGTGTGATATTTTGTACGGAGACCTGCAGACTAATACACTAGACGCTGATGCATTCTGCACTGAATTCACCTGCCCACATCAGGGTATTTTGGATTTAAAAAGCCACGCCAAATTTATAGCAAACATTAATTTAAAAAAAGAAAAACAAGAACAACAACAAAAAACTGGCACACACACACACACACACACACAAAGCTGAAATATCTTTCCATTATTTCACAGATGCTTCTATAAATGTTCTGCCAAATCCTGGTTTTATGTGGTGTAAATACCCCAGTGCATTCTGAGCCTAGTTTTGTTTTATGTTAAATTTACCTTCTCCTGTTCCCCTGCAGAACATAACTTGGACTAATAAAGCTAATGCTGATATTGTTCTTGTCTGTGTTGTAATGCCAGCTCTCTGACACACACACTCACACAAATGAGCTCCGGGAGATTTACAACTTACTTAACTGAAGAAGTTTTATCACAGATTCTGGACTGTGATAGTGATGTAGAGGAAGAGGTTTCAGAGACCGAGGACGATGCTATTGACCATCCGGATTGTGAATTTTCCTGAAGAGGAGGAATAGGATTCAGAGGATGAGTCTGCCGTAGTCTCTCCATCAATTGAAAGCCATGGAATGCAGCAAGAGGAGACATGGGCATCTAAAGATGGTAACATAAAATGGTGAACATCACCACAGCAAAGCCAAGGCAGACATCAAAATGATGAACAACTTGGAGGGGAGGCGTGTATTCCAAGAGAAATGGAAGCCACTGGATCAGATTGACTTGCATCCATATATTGGAATCCTGATGTCAGCTGGAGTGTACGAGTCAAAGGGAGAAGCAACTGCCGGTCTACGGATTGAAGAGAATGGAAAGCCAATCTTTTGAGCAACAATGTCTCTGGAGCAATTTCATGTGATATCTCGGGTGATCCAATTTGACAACCGCGACACCAGAGCTGGTCGACGTGAAAGAGAAAAGCTCACTGTGGTCAGAGATGTATGGAATAAATGGGTCGAAATTCTACCTTTGTTGTACAACCCTGGTCCCCATGTTACTGTAGACGAGCGCCTTGTTCCATTCAGGGGGCGCTCATATTAAATCTCATATTTAACCTTTATCTCTCTTCACACTGTTAGCAAAAAGCAATGTGGAAAACATTCAGGCTGCAGCCTATTTGGCTGGTTAAAATGCCAAACATTACCAGTGGCAGATTATATCAACTGTAGCTAATCAACATTCATTTTGTGACGGCTAAAATGAGACTTGTGGCTGAAGTGTTTTCTGTAAGCTGGTGTTTGTATTCAGTCAAATATTGTTTTAGACGTGAGTGTGTGTGTATGAGATCACCACCAGAGGGCTAATTATTTAACAAAGAATCAATTAGTCAATTTCTCTGTTTCTCTGTCTCTCTCTGTTGTGCCACACTGGCTAGCTAATCACCGCTGGTCTGCGCTGCGCTCATACGGCGGTTACAACTGATAATGACGTCCCGACCGGTGCCATTGTCGAGGAAGCATAGCGCCCCCCATGGCACAAATCTGATGTCGCTGCAATTTGATTAGCTATTTGCCAAGTACTGTTGCTGTCATTTGCTCGTAGTAGTTAGTAATTATTTTAAAGGAAGATAGTAACTGTGGTCACCATGACGATGTGGATTATCTTCAGCACAAATGTGAAACTCTGTCTTTTGAAGAAATTGAAATAAAACAGCTCAGTACCCAGCAGCCACACGATAATGTTATAAACTAAACAGCTAGTAAAAAAAAAAAATAATAATATTAATATATAATAAAGGCTTTGTAAAGAATCTCAACTCAACTTTAGTGCATGCTGGGAAATATGCTAAAATACTAAGGTATTGGCTGGACATTTGGCCAACTGGGTTTAACTCATGATTCTTTAAACTGACAAATGTAGTATCTAATTACAATGATTTCATGATATGATATTTATTGATAATGAATTTGACAGTGTATATGATTGGACTGTTGTTGAAAGTTGTTTTTCTTCCATTCCACATGTATGTTAACAAAACTGTCTCACTTTGTAATGAGTTTAACAACTTGGATTTAATGAATATTTTACATAAACTGCTTTCTCATCAAAATCCCATGACCACAATCACACCTTCTAGAGCACGCTTCAACCATCTCATCAGAAATAGCTGAATGTCAAAATGCCACAATTGAAACTATTCTTAGAGTGCTGTTTTTGTTTCAGGTTTCATGGAGCTTAACATCGATATAAAGCATTGTGCTGAAAGCCTAAATCTCTAATGTGCATATTTGTCTTTCTTCCTACCAGATGCAATGTGGACAGCAAAGTATCACGAGTGGCGTGGCTCAATCGCACCACCATTCTCTTCGCAGGAAATGAGAAATGGTCTCTGGACCCTCGCGTCATTCTGATGGAAAACACAGCAGTCACAGAGTACAGCATCAAGATCCAAAACGTTGACGTCCACGACGAAGGACCCTACGTCTGCTCGATCCTCACAAACAAGAAACCAAAATCCACAAAAGTGCATCTCATCGTTCAAGGTAAGATGCTGTTGCCCCCTCAGCTCTGTCGGCATCAGTGATTGGATTCATCAAATAATCAAACATGTGAAACAAGATCAGTGCTGGAACAATGTGGGTGTTCATTTATACAGATGGACAAACTCAAGTTGTTCTTGTCTGGATTTGACCAGTGTGAGTCTTCAGTCAAATCAAATAGGAATTAATACCTCCTCTGTTTTAGGATGGTGTAATGAGATGGATTTCAGTGAGCATTAGACCTGCTGATGAAACCGGGATTCAATCTTGATTTCATTTCAGATTGCTAATAGATGTTGATTTAGTGCACAGTACGCTGAAACATATCCTGTCCTACTAAACCAACTGTCAGCGTCGAGACGTTTGTTTTCTTTTATGATTAAATCAATTTCCTTCCCTGTGAGTTTCCACAAACAATTAGCACCACCGCCCTGACTCTGCATCTGAGGTTTAGCTCATGTAGCTGCACTAAAGTGACTTATAATTAAAAAGTAGATGAAGTAGTTGTATCAGATACCTCCTACAGAATCACAAAGAGAATACACTACATCAAGGAAAGACTTTCTTTGAGGACACATTCAGACTTTTCTTTTGACATTCCAACTAGCACATTTTATGAAAAATAATTGACACGATATTCACAAAAAACGGTTCAACTCGATGATATTCTCTTTCATGCAATCATAATTAACATTGAGTATTTTTCACACTGTATAATTCATGATGATATCTCATTAACTCTTAATTGATGCTGAGAAGCATCAGGCCATGGTTTTAATCAAACAATAGACAAGCATATTCTTGCACAGACAAGGAGACACGTCTCCAATTATACTTTCCCATGGATTTTTATCTGTCCTTTTTCCTGACCTTGAATTACCCAACCATCTGGATGCTGCGAGCTCACACTTGAAACTAAAAGCAGCCACTAGATCCATAGAATGGGCGAAGCTAGGCTTTGATACACCAACAAAACACTGGTGGTGGTGCTCTCTGTTGTTACACCAAAGGAGGGATGCACCTGCTCCGACAATCGGTGAGCATGAGTGAGCAAGAGTTTTCTGTCAGTGGTGTAAACCATAAGCCACCTTCTGCCACAGCTCTCCATGTCAAGGAGGGATGCAAATTTCAAGAAATGTACTGTACTTCATCAATTATTGGTTGTGTTAACAATCAATATTTGATTAATACACAAAACAAGTGAAACTACTGCTGTGGCAGCACAATGCTAATTAATAAGGTATTATAGCTGCAGATTATAAAAGCTAGATAATGTCGTGCACTGACTCTCTTTTCTCAATATTCGTATTGTATATATATCCATAAGTTAAAAATATGAAATAGCTACATGTAGACATAGAATAGATTACACCCATCTCTTCACAACAGACCTCAGTCTCAGTCACTTTGGGATAATAATCATATCTTAGCTACATGCTCGTGGTGTATTGAGCGATGTTTGTGCACCTGCTCATGCAACCACGTGTCCCGGTGATGCACAAAGCACTGCTGTCGGCTCAGGGAATCTTTCTACATTTCACTTCCAGCAGTATTTACACCCAAAGAATGGAACAGAATGAATGAGTAACAATCTTTAGAAAGTTCATGCTGCTCTCAGTTGTGTGAAAATGAGGGGAGCTCCTTGTTCTCCGGCTTCCTCCCACAGTCCAAAGACATGCAGGTTAGGTTCATTGTCGGAGGTCTGCGCTCTCCGAGTGCCATTCTAGTTGACTCTGTGATAGTCTGGTGACCTGTCCTGGGTGTACCCCGCCTTCGCCCAATGTCAACTGGGATCGGATCCAGCCCCCCTGCGACCCTGAATAGGGTAAGCGGTTATGGATAATGAATGAATGATATATATGTGTGTGTTGCTAATACAAATGGAGATCCAGCTGTGGAATCATTTTCTCAGCTGTTTTATGTTTAATAAAATCCTTGGGATGGAGTTTGAGATTCAGTGTCCTTGGGCGAGAAAAACTTTGATGCTTCCATTTGAAGAGATATAAGAGTGGCTTTTGTCACACATCTCCCCATAAATCCTTGTTACACTTGTTTTTCTGACGTTACATGGTGGAGAGGGGAAGATGGGTGAAGTCGGAGAGGCCTTGTATAATAATTCTTTCACAGATGTTTGTGCCGTATTTCCGTATTGGCCTTTCTATGTGAGTGTAATGCATAATGACAGTTGCCATGGCAGTAGTGAAATAGACTTGGATATATTTATGTAGGCAGTTCTGCTGCTTGTTTGGACAGAGGGACAGACATGGCCCAGTGTTTCTCCCACGATGGCACTGGTTTTAGCCCATACAGTGGTGTAATGCTGCTTTGGCCTGATTGCACACATGCCAGTACCCAACGTGAATTCGGTGTTAACATTCAATTGCTGCCACTTGTTTAACTTTGTTTGTGAGATTATTTTGTACGGAAGGACACCGATTTTACAAATGAATGAATACGGTACATACTGCCACCTTTATGGCAAAAACAGATCAGGAGTCCGTCGGGGGTGTTCGTGGTGTCTTTCGTCCCCACAGGCGCTCTCCTCTCTAGTACCTCAGAAATGGAGATTGGTGTTGAACCTGTACACAGAGAAGGACTCTGGAGGCTAACATCAATCAGCCCGGTGACCTTGTCAGCTGATACCCTCAGGAATATAGGGCATCTGCTTCCATGGTGACTGCACACAGGGAGTGGACTGACTGCAGTTAAGCCACACTGCAAGAAAGAATAATATCTTGGAGTGCTCTGTAATGCATAGTGTGTGTATCCCGAGGACTTGAAGTGGCAGAGAAGCTGCCAAGGACTCTGAATCAACATCGAGTGGTAGTTACACTGTGATCCCAACTTATAGGACTTCAGTTCTGTTACTTTAATGAGCCTATTGACTATACCCCTGAAACACCACAGCGTAGTCTTGAGTTTGGCATTTTTTCAAAAGAAGTAGTCCTACTTTAGTCTGTGCAGTTGTTGACTTAAAGCAACATAAACAAATGACACATTTTTCCTCTTACAAATGAAAAGTTAAATTTACAAGCAATAGAATGCATCCTTTCAAAAGTCAACACACTCGGGGGTTTCGTCGCTGCAGCCTCCCGCGGTCTGGTATGGCCAGTAGCGGTGGCTAATTCAATGTGTCATTATCCTGCAATTTTCACGTTTGGCCGCAATGGCCACTGTTCAGTAATAATTACACTGTCTCACTTTAAAGGTGCTAAATTTGATATCCTAGAGCATTATTACAGCAGCAAACAACTATTGTCTATGTAAAGATATAGTGGAGTTATGTCTACCTGAGCAGAGAATCAAGTCCCTCTCCCTCTGTGTGTGTTTTGCTGTTTGATAAAATAGCTCTAGCACACAGCAAATACATGTATTAAGTAAATATTTCATATAGTTTTTGTCAGAATTAAAGCCTAAATGTACGTAAATCTTCCTATCTATGACACCAGAGCTTCCTGCTCTGTCTCATCCTGTGGGCTGTAATGCTTTTCATGATGAGAAACAGAGCAGGCCAATAGAGGAGGACCCAGTATTTTGCCTTCAGTTGTAGAATAATCTCAACTTTGGTTTGTCTGTATGAAACCAGCTGATACTGTTAAAGACCGCTTTTCTTCCAGCAGAGATGCTAGACTAGCTCAGTGATTTGCAATCACAGAAAAGTTCAGTCCCTGTGTCTGATCTCTCACAGTTTAATCACAAGCAGCTCAGGTAGTGTTAAGCTAAACGTTTAGTTCCTCATTAAACATTATGCATCACCTTGTGCTGGAGATGCAACCTGTAAAAAGCCGCTTGACAAAATGCAAAATGGCCTACAGATTTCAAAACAGTTTCCAGGCTGTACCAGAGATGTGTGGGCATTGTGGCTAGTCCTCCAGGCATGCATGCTTCAAAATGCTGAAGTCCCAATGTATTCAACCCTAAGGCTAGAAGGTGCTATGCCTTTAGCATGGCCCAACAATCATCTGTTTCAGGAGGTGTCTAAACCCAGACAACTGCAGGCTGCATTATAGAAAATGTAATACTATGTTTAGTCTTACAGGCTGCTGTAGAAAATGTGCATTCCCTATGTAGCTTAAAAATATTTGTGTCATTTGTGATGTATATGTGCAGACAAGGGGGTTTGTTATTGTTCTACCTCCATCGTTTTGCACCAGTTGAGCCCAAATATACTGAAATTGAGGGTGTTCAATTAAATTATGAGACCTATATTAAATTAATGTATAATTAAATATTCAATCTGTACATTCATTTGACATAAACTCAATCGCCCATAACAGACTGAATTTATAGATTAATTACTAAAGACAAACATTCAGGACTGAACCAAACTGAAGTCTGAACCAAAGTAAGGCACAAACAGATACTTGTTTAAGCTGCTCAGTATGTCCCTCCTGTTTACTCTTGACATTGGGTCTCTATTTGTAGCAGCACAGGGCAAATGTCAGCAGTATATGTAGGTGTTTTGATGACATTTAGAGGAATACTTCACAAAATTACCATTTGCATATTACTCACCCCGTATTACCTTGAATTCTTGCATGCCTCCACGGCAAATCAAAAAATGGAGAGAAGTCAATGAAGTAAATGAGGGCCGTTTTTAACAACAGCAAAACTATATCAACATATCTGTTTACAAACTCTCACACAACTCGTGCAGTGTGATCCAAATCTCAGTTATCCAGTTGAATACTAACTTCTTCCCAAAAACATGCATCAGCGCTAAAACCTTACTATTTAAAACACTTCCACATCTCGGCCTTGCGCAGACGGGCTACTAATCCGTGTGAGACCGGACGGATCCAGAGTGTTTAAATCGAATCTCTTCAAGAATTCAAGGTAACACGGGGGGAGTAATTGATAAACTAATGGTCATTTTGGGGGTGGATCCTTTAAATGTGCATTTTCTGGAAACTAAAAGCATGTTTTATAATGTTTTGTTAAGCTTACGCATGAATCACTAACTGCATATGTAACAGTTATTATATGGATCACTGTCTTGCGATATAAAAAGTGTGATGTTGGAGTTATTGTAAATCCCGCTGCAGATTTGTAATGCTGCTTATTGCACGTTGCAACGCTGAACCTTGCAGAAAACAATCATATTTTCCTTCTTAAAGAAGCTGCTCTGGTCTCTGCCGTCCACTCGATGAGCCACTTTCATCACGCACACTGTGACTGGCACAGCTTTTTAAAAGATATCCACATATATATCAGATATTGAGAGTTGCTGAGAGGAAAGCAATGAATTGCCTGACTGCTTCGATCAGTAATATCCATTGTTGCAAATAGTATGCTGCGCCTATACAAACCAAAACAGCAGGTGTACTCGGATACGCCTCGACCTTGTGGCTGCTAAGAAAACACAAGTTTCCACAGGAATTCATGCTGGGGAATTGTAATAAATGAATCGAGTATAGTGAATGGTGAGCACTGAAAAAAATGGCATGACACTGTATAATATTTACTGAGCTCAGTGCATCGTCGTGTTTTAGCACATGAGGAAAATGAAGTCTGGTTTGAACATTGAGTTGCTGCATCCTCATTGTTAAGTAAAGTTATCAATATGGCAGATTGTTTCTCTTTGGATTGGGAGTTGATGAGATTTTTATGAATAATAATGACACACAGATTAATTAATCAGAATTGCAAACCAATTGGATAATTATTAGAAGTGATGATAAAGTTATGGATTTGTTCAATAAATATCCTTTAGGTGCAACAGCTTTATTTTTAGCACCGTGGTTACACTGTATACGGAACATTCCCCCTCACACATTAGCTGCTCTGGGAAAACTCTGTCACCGGTGCCGATCTTGATCTTGCTCCTTCAGTCAATATCAATCAGTGGAGACAGGTGAAATTAGTTCTTGAGCAATTGCTCCTGGACACAGACTGGGGTATTACCTGGGTGTCGTCTGCAGCATGTGGGCGCTGTTATTTGTTTAAAACAAAGGCAAGGGTGTTTGTAGCAGCTGGTCCTGGGTGCTTCCAGTGAGGGTGTCCATTCATGAACTGGTCAACTAATGTGAGTATATGTTATTGTTGTTTTTTCAGAGGTGTCAAAAGCCTGAAAGTAGAGTACAGTAGTTGAATAAATTGTCATGGAATAATGCTTTTTTTTTTTTACCTTAGCGGACAGATTAATGAGAGGAAGACAACAAGACTTTTTGTCCCCCCAACTTTCAGGTGTTATGGTCATAAAGTGATAACGTCTAAGCCAGATATTAAGGTCATAGAATGTTGGCAATAATGTCTATATGGCGTAACCTCACTGCTATTCCGCCAAATCCTACACACTGCACCTTTAATACAGGGAACACAAAGTGAAAATAGTCAGCATGAGCCAATATGGGAAAACCAAACTATGATGTTTGAAAAATCAAATTATGAAGAGTTAATTTACAGAAAACATGTTTGATACAGATATTTTAACACCAACAAATCGTTGACAGAGAGATAAATCAAACACAATTCACTCACTCTACAGAGAGACATGTACAAAGCGCTCATCAACGGCAGAATTTGCTTGGGTCTATCCAGCATATTTACAATTAAAACTAAAAGAAATAAAGAATGGAAACCAATACTGTACTTTGTCAGCTAAGCAAAGATTAAAACTAATGTGAACATTTACATCTGTAATGTGGTGCACAATCTCTGTATTTAATTCTAAAAGCATATCCAGCAACATCAGCATAAGTACTTCAGTACTTGAATGCTGATGAAATAAAAATACTAATTTCTTCACTTGCATGGAATTTATGGGATGCATTTTTTTCACAAACTGCTCATCTTCTTGATACTTGCAATATCTAAAGACACACAGTAATCGGAAATAAACAAGCCTTCCAATTTGCTTATTTGAAGTGCTGCATGTATACATACACAATTTGCTCATTCGTTCTTTTTGGAATGTGATTTGACACACTCATGTCCTTCCTCTTCTCCTCTCATCTTCAGTTCTTCTGCATCGGTTTATCAGGAAGTCTGTTCAAACATTCCTGACCATGTTTGTAGATTCTACGTAACAAAAAGGCAACACTTCATGTCTGTGAACTATGTGCACCACTGTTGTTCTGAACTGGACCGGACTTGAATAATAATTCAGGCTGGGAATCTAACGTCTCCACACATTCCCAACAGACCACGTATACTGTAACAGCTTCGTTCTGTTCACTATTTATGCCAGTAACATATCTTTTAGTTTTATTACTTCATACTGCCTCAGAAAAAAACAAACATCTAAAATGGTTAAAAACAACCAAGTGTCTTCAGTTTCAATAGTTAGCCATTTGCACTTCTATAATGTTTGTGCACTTTGGAGGGTTTCTTTTGCATGTCCTCAGAGCTAACTGGACTTGTGTTGATCATCATGAAGTTCTGGTAGCTCTGAGTAACCGGAGGTACTCTCACCTGACAGAAAACAACATACAAGTCAGCTCTCCTGCTTTTCTACACAGCATAATTCAGTGTTTATGTCAGTTTTTGTCAGTTAGTTGTTGTTTTTACTAAACATAGAATCAACTCTGGAAGGGTAAGTTGTTATATTATGACGTACTGAGAGTGTCCCTGCTAGCCATGTTTTGTTTGTAACAGTATGTTCCTTGTGCGTGAACATTATGTGTAATTTTGCAGCATACATGCTTCTTAGCTCCACCTTTTCTCTTGCTCCTGCATTGTGCACTTTTTTTTTTCCACACTGCTCGGCCAAACGCACAGACTGTATATTAAAATTGTGTGTGGGGGGTTGACTGTAGCTGCACCTCTATGCCAATGTCCAGTATGTTCCATGTGCTCATGTTTGACACATGATAGTTCCATGAAATCTCTTTGAAGGAAGAAAGGACTGGTCTGAGCTCCAGCAGCTTACAGGGAAGAATCCCTTTGGTTAAAGGTAGACTTTGTTGGGCTCAGAATCTTTTGATGCTTTATAACTGTAGGGAAAAGTGTGTCATCAGGCTCAGTAGAGTCAACTGCTTTCACAAGAAATGTGAAATGCGAACTCTTTGCATGTTCCACACTCTGCAAGGCTTAAACACTTGGAATATTTGCCATTGGGGTAGCCTTGCGAAGCTATCCATCTTTACCAACCATGTCATGCTAACATGTCGGGAAGGAGGCTAAATAACGCTCCAAAGTTGGGCTAAATTTTAGCGAAGAAAAACTGGCATGGTCATTTTCAAAGGGGTCCCTTGACCTCTGACCTCAATATATGTGAATGAAAATGGGTTCTATGGGTACCCACGAGTCTCCCCTTTCCAGACATGCCCACTTTATGATAATCACATGCAGTTTTGGGCAAAGAACATGCAGTTTTCTTGCAGTATAAATGTGTTATTTTCGCCTATTCTAAAAATGATGTGTTTGAATATTTCTGCATACTGGGGTAACCAAACTTGGAATTATATAAATTGGGTATCACTGTAAAGCTGAGAGTTTTGTGGATCTAAAGAGCTCAACTGTATTCATGAGTGATGATGTTAGTCCCCATAAGAGCCATTTAATTGTGGTGAGACCATTTCTTGAAATTTGACCTGACGGTATAAAATGACCTGTGGTGACCTCTAGGATAATCACAGCCTCATGAAACTTTAAAACCACAAACTAGAGACCTAGAGCATTCAGAGGATGGATGGTTTTCCTACCTAGATTGACAATAAGGGGGTTTCTGAGCAGTTTACACAACAGAAGTGCTCGCCATCCAATCGCCGAAAAATGCAATCCCTGCAGAAATCTCAAAATGTCAAAAGTTTTTGATCCCAAATCACAGCATGTCTTTTTCTATGGTGTTTCTCAATGTCTTGGTGTCTCAATGTGGTATTTTGGAGGGATTATTGATAATTTTTATCAATTCCAGAGTGTTAAAAAATTGTTAAATTTAGCACCAAATCTGTGTAACAAATGGTATCAATCCAAAAATTGCTGCAACAACCTATGAGACATAAAAGAGCATGGAGGTGACCATCATATACTGTGATCATAATGTTCTAAACCCTTACACACTTTTACCATTCATTTTAAATAATTAATTAATTAATTCATGTTTATTTCTATTTATGACTAGAACAACTTGTCTCACAGGGCTGAGCTGCATCTCAAATTAATCTTCAGGTTCCCAGCTTTCAGATGATGTACACCACTTCTATATGACATCTACTGTTGACCTGCTAGCTCCCCCTAAAGACCTCCTGTACTCCCCTAAAACGGGTCTATTGTGGGTCTCAGAGGGTTAACGTGACTAAGTAGTTTTTAACACGTAACTCCCGTACTTAAGTTATGCCACTTCTGGTGTCGCGTAACCACTTCCGGTGTGGCGTTACCTAACTACGATCTTTCCTAAACCTAACTAAGTTGTTTTCTTTCCATAAACCTAACTGACTAGAAGGTTAAAAGGCTGGTGCGGAAATTGAGACTAGACATTTGTAGGAAAACTTTCTGTAAGATATCATACGTCCTGTTGTATGAAAATACATTGAACTATTGTCACCTTGAGTTCCTGTCAATTCCATTTAGACAGATGAGTTCTGTACAAAGTGCTAACCAAAAATGAGATGTTTTTCAAAACAAAGTCAGTCTTGATGAACCTTTAATTACTTTAATTTAGTCCTGAAGATCCAGATCCTCAATTCCTGAAATGTAATGTATGCTGGATAGATATCACCATGACTGTGCCATTGATATGGACATACACTCATCATGAATGTGATGCATGGTCATACAGTTTCATTACACAAAACAGAACTTTACCATTAAGATCAAGTGGGGTCTATTTCCAACCCAATTGCGTTATGTGCAAACCATTAAAGCTAAGAAGAAAGACTGCTAAACCACACACACACACATACACACACACACTACTCTTTGAATAGGAGAAACATTGATTTGTCATCCATTCAGATTGAAACATTCAAACTGTCAGCACTTTGGCCTTGTTCATGTAGAGTTTGAGTGCAAAGAAGAGAGGCCTTGCAATATACAGTAGTATGCATGCCACGTACAGTATAATGGATGTACAGTTTAATGCCCTTTTAGTGTGCTAATGCGTGGAATCCTAATCAGAATGCACAGGATGAACTGTTGATACAGCTGGGTAGAGTGCTCACAGAAACAAGGCTGCTGGCTTGAGGAACTTGTTATAATTGTGGAATAAAAAAATAGTTGTTTTCTTAAAATCTACAAATTGTTAAGTTTTATTCTTCTACATGTTTGACAGTCATTATTCCAAATGTGCCAAGAGTTCTGGTACTAGAAATATTTAAAAAAAACTAATACTGCATATGGCTTCTACTGCAAGTTAAGACAAAGGAGGTAGTGAATGGAGACTGTGTTAATCTGTTTAGCCTTATCAACAGTGCTGCAACACATTGCCAACGGGGGTCCGGGCCATGGGGATCCTTTGCATGGCCGACACACATCAGCTCCAGTGGGGAACCCCTTTGATTCGTATGTCCATTTTAGGACATCTATTTGACAACTTTGACAAGATATGAGCAGAATGCCAATGCCCCGTGATATGTAAGAAGGCAAGAGTAATTCAATTAAATTATAAAATATCCTAAACGGACTACAGGATTATCCTCTTTAGTTTCGTCAAGTATAATGATGTGGCTCTGTGTTTTTCTGATTAGGGCTCAATCCTTTCTCTGCCATAAAGAGGACAAGAAAAGAAAAAAAAAAGTATTGGCCCTTTCAATTCAATGCACACTGGTCTAATAAGCGTCAGGGCTCATTATAGAGTAGAGAGAGGCTTCTCCCTTTCTTGCAAAATGCAAGTAATGAGGCATTTGAAATATTCCACAACATTAGGATAACTGAAATTGGAGAGTAAGGCCTTTAAGCTTTGCTTGTGTAACACATTTAAAAGTGCTCCGTCTTTCCTGAGGCTGGTTTGGATTTCACTTTCAATTTCTCACCTACCGAGCTCGATCGCCATTTACACTATTTTCATTTCCATTTTGTATAATGGCCGAGTTCACATGATGAGCACATGCAGAGATGTTAAACCAGCTTCCTTGGCTTTCATTCAAATAAACTATTTGATGTTTTTTTTATGTAACAGCACTGTTTGTACTATTAATTATTTGCTCTGAGACATTTTTTTACATTCCATCATGCAGTTTGTATTACCCTGAGGCCTAATTTGTGGATATGTAAGCATCCTAATCACTCCACCTGATTTCAGTGAGATGTTTTCATTAGATGAAAGAGCATCAAAACTGCACAAAATACAGTCATCTGACGGGTAGTCAGTCTGTTTATAGTCTTAAAAGTAAGCCCTGTTTGAGCTGATGTGGCTCATTGCTAAGGAGATTATCTACTGTTTTTTTTTAGGCATGAAGCAGCTTAGCCATACACCCCTCTGGACAGGAAGCCAGTCCATTGCAGGGGCTCAACCCACATCTATATTTTAACCTCTTACCATTCCAGCCCCTTGTTTAGAGCGGTAGGGGTGGGGGGAAGGGGAGGTTCAGGAGTAGATAATAAAAGTCAACAGTAGATGCCACATAGAAGGGGTGTACATTATGTCTCATAAATTGTTGCAGCAATTTTTGGGTTGATACCATTTGTTACACAGATTTGGTGCTGAATTTAACCACTTTTTACATTGTGAGAATTGATAAAAAATTATCAACAATCCCTCCAAAAGACCACATTAAGACACCAAGACCTTGAGGAACACCGTAGAAAAAGCCATGCTGTGATTTGGTATCAAAAACATTTGACATTTGGAGATTTCTGCAAGAATTCTCCTTGTCAATCTAGCTAAGAAAGCCATCCATCCTCTGAATGCTCTAGGTCTCTAGTCTGATCCATCCATCCTCGGAATGCTCTAGGTCTCTAGTTTGATCCATCCATCCTCTGAATGCTCTAGGTCTCTAGTCTGATCCATCCATCCTCTGAATGCTCTAGGTCTCTAGTTTGATCCATCCATCCTCTGAATGCTCTAGGTCTCCAGTTTGTGGCTGTAAAGTTTCATGAGGCTGTGATTATCCTAGAGGTCACCACAGGTCATTTTATACAGTGAGGGCAAGTTTCAAAAAATGGTCTCACTACAATGAAATGGCTCCTATGGGGACTAACATCATCACACATCAAACAGTTGGGCTCAATGGATCCACAAGAGACTCAGCTTTACAGTGATAACCAATTGATGTTATTCCAAGACTGTTTAGGATCAGGGTGGTAGATATCTGGTTGGAGTACTGGAGGTTGTAGGTTTGATCCTTATGTGACAGTGATTTTTGAGGGCCAATTCAAATACAGAAGTCAAATACAAAAAGAAACATTGCATCAGTGTATCCTGGCAGATAGCTCAGTGTGGTAGATAAGAATTTCTCAACGTACTATACTATGACTTTTTTCCCAAAAGAATTCAACATACTATACTATGACTTTTTTTTCATAAAATATTTCGACATACTATACTATGACTTTTTAATCATACATTTTTCAACATGCTATACTATGACTTTTTTTCCTGACATTTTTCTACATACTACACATTGACTTTTTTTCGACATGCTATAGTATGACTTTTTTATTTTTTCGACATACTATACTGACTTTTAATTTTTTCGACATACTATACTATGACTTTTTTTTTAAAATATTTCAACATATTATACTATGCCTTTTTTTCATAAAAATTTTCGACATACTATACTATGACTTTTTAAAAAAATTTCGACATATGATACTATGACTTTTTTCGACCTACTATAATATGACTTTTTTCATTTTTTCGACATACTATACTATGACTTTATTCCACATACTATGCAATGATTTTTTTTTCCTGAACTTTTTCGACATACGACACATGACTTTTTTTTCATAAAATGTTTTTGACATACTATACTATGACTTTTTTTACGAACTTTTTTGACATACTATACTATGACTTTTTTTCATGACATTTTTCGACATACTATACACTGACTTTTTTCAACATGCTATACTATGACTTTTTTTCATGAAATTTGTCGACATACTATAGTATGACTTTTTTTCATGAAATTTGTCGACATACTATTCTATGACTTTTTTTCATGAAATTTGTCGACATACTATTCTATGACTTTTTTTCATGAAATTTTTGACATGCTATACTATTA